>SRMA01027215.1:0-28836 GCA_007224835.1 Danionella cerebrum | reverse complement strand
AGAGAGAATAGAGGGGAGGTTGTGTCAAAATTTTTGACATTGATGGATGACCTTGATGACCTTATGTAAATGAGTGGGTAAATACTTCCCCCCCCCCCCCCCCACCACGTGTACGTGTGCGCGCGCAGTCTCTCTCCCTCTCTCCCTCCCATCCTTCCTCTCCGGGAAGAGTGATGTCACTTTAGGGTAGTATATAAAATGTAGTTTAATTTAAATGTGTGTGTGTGAGTGTGTGTGTGTTTTTGGGGTGTAAAACTGTTCACAAGAGAGATGGCAAAGATGAGTTCACCTAACGGTACGGTGTGGAACGAAGAGATGATTGAGTTTCTTTCAAAGGCACCTAGAAAACCAAGGGGTTATCTTACATTGACAAAATTTCTGCACGATGATACAACTTTTGTGAAGGAGGAATACAGTTTGTCAGGCGGCGGTGTTTTCGGATACTTATTTAACAAGTCGGATCGAGTTGTGACTCTCTACACAAGCGATGTCAAGGATGTCTTTTCGTTCGAGACTCCCTGTCTCACCATCCATGCAAAAGACTGGAAGTTGTTTTATTCCAAGGTCTGGGGAGATGTGCACGGAATCGGAGAGAGTCCGTTATTTGTTGCTGACTGGAATGGTGTGACTCCTAACACCAGGTAT
Organism: Danionella cerebrum; assembly: GCA_007224835.1. Taxonomy (NCBI): domain Eukaryota; kingdom Metazoa; phylum Chordata; class Actinopteri; order Cypriniformes; family Danionidae; genus Danionella; species Danionella cerebrum. The sequence goes on along the minus strand of SRMA01027215.1, from coordinate 28,191 downwards.
CGTCTTGTTACCGATCATTCAAAGAAGGCTCCTGATGAGTGTATCTACATATTTTTCTGCAAGGATAAGACAAAGATCGATGATGACTATTGTGTGACCAAGAGAAGTGATCATCATGAACACTATGAGATGCAGTTTGTGGTCAAGTGGAGAGATCTACATCTGGCGGATGATATTTTTTCAACCATCAATAAACTCTTCGGGTGGTGTGACATGTACGAGGGGTACACCAAAGTGAAAACCAAACTCTTTCACCCTGAAAGATTCAGAAAAAATGGGTGTGGATCACTACCGGCTCCTCCCATTCAGTACAACATTTAAACCCCTCACAACTCCCGCAATTTATCCCTCCAAAATGGCTGAGAAGAGTACACCCAAGTCCAGACGCACGCTCACCACCCTGTTCGAAATGAATGCTGAAGAAAATGCTACAGACCATAATATGGAGAAACCGGTTGATTTTCAACGAGTGGATAATACTAACACAAACGCCTCCTGGTTGGACAAATTCTGCAAAGAGTTGGGGTATCGAAACCTGACTTATCTGATGGAGTTGTGGAAACCCGCATACGCAACTTCGTTTGACACTACCGATGGGTGCTTCAACGATGTGGGGTTCAGAATCCTGAAAGGTGTGATCGTTATGGTGTTGGAGAGCCTCATCTATGCTAAGAGGAAGGATGTGTGCAACGGTTGTGAGATCGACCACCCCAGTCAACTACAACATTCCTGCATTTATGATCCTCCTACATACTTCTTCAGTGCACACTTTGATGAAATTTGTCAGAAACTATTCAAGCCTGAACTCCAAACCATCATCGCACACGCTCTCGGCGAGTGTGGGTTAAAGACGCATCCGCAGAGGATCCACGGTGCGCCGGGGCTATATTGCAGGAATTGAAAAACGAGCCATACATTGTTGACAAGCTGGAAGAGATCAGAAAGAACCTCCTGGATAAAAAGACTGAAACAATCATCTACGACGCTGTCGATTCTTGGAAGAAGGGGGAGAAGTCCGATTAATTCAGAATGGGGAATATTTGCTGTCTGAATAATATTTGTAATCATCTGTTTAAATCTTATTACAAATACCAGTTGAGACGTCTGATGTATCAAGTTATCTTTGATGATGTGGTAAAAATTCGGTCGAGACGTGTAACAAATTTCTCAAATTTGATTACTGACGTACACTCTCTGTCAAATTCATGGAGTGAGATGATTAATGTTGTTCTCGAATCTGATAAAGCTAAGACCTCTATGATAAAAGTTGTTTTAGAAACAATATGTAAAAACTCTGAAGATATTCGACCTACCGATATACTCACTATGATTGTCTATGTAGTTGATGTTTGCTTAGCACTCCATTTAGAAAATGATAGAGTTTCTATAGGTAACATTGTTGATTCATCTGTAAATTTTATGATTGATAAAAACATATCCACGTGTATTCATTTTCTATACTATCTGGACAACTTGTAATTTTTTATTCTGGATGTATGTCTAAATTCATAATAAAACACTGTGTGATTAAACTTTGGAGCATCATTTCTTCAATATTCCTGATTCGTCAACATGAGTGAGGTTATGAGAGAGATTTACTACAACCCGTCGAATCCCGGATCATTCGGTGGGAAAAAAAGATTAAAAGACACCGTCTTTAAGGAAAGCGGACTTCGTCTGACTGAAGATGAAGTTTCAGAGTGGCTGTCAGGGGAGGATGCTTATACGTTACACAGGACTGCTCCTAAAACCTATAAACGGAATAAGGTGATGGTGTATGGGGTAGACGCACAGTTTCAAGCTGATTTGGCCGATATGACTGAATACTCAGAGGAGAATGATGGTTATAAGTACATACTGACATGTATAGATGTGTTTAGCAAATATGCTTGGGCACGTACGTTAAAAAATAAGACTGGGAAAGATGTCGCCGAAGCTTTTGCATCAATTCTTGCAGAGGGTCGCATTCCTCAAAAACTGCAGACGGATAATGGAACAGAGTTTTTCAATAAAAAATTTCAAGATTTGGTGAAAAAACACAACATCATTCATTTTGCGACCGCTTCAGACTTGAAAGCCAGCGTCGTAGAACGTTTTAATAGGACATTGAAAAGTAGAATGTGGAGATTCCTGACTGCTACAAATTCAAGACGGTACATAGATGTCTTACAAGACTTAATGTTGGGTTACAACACCAGTTTCCACAAGAGTATCAAAATGAGACCGGTGGATGTCTGTAAAGATAACGAAGACTCTGTATTTCAAAACCTGTACGGAACTATAAAGAAAGACAAAATTGAATTCAAATATAAAGTGGGTGATGTTGTTAGAATTTCGAAAGTGAGAGGTCCATTTGCAAAAGGGTATAAACAGAACTACACCGAAGAATTTTTCACCATTTCAGCCTGCATTCCGAGACAACCGGTCGTCTACAAGTTGAGGGATTATGACAACGAGTCTATTGAAGGAGTGTTTTATGAACAAGAGATACAAAAAATTAGCGTGAGTAAAAACAAAGCGTTTAAGGTTGAGAAGATTTTAGGAGAGAAAAAGCAAGGTCGATCGACGCTCGTTTTAGTGAAATGGTTAGGGTGGCCGTCTAAATTCAACAGCTACGTTGACAAAAAAACATTATTTGATACAGCCTGAAAGATTTTGTCACGGTCATGGATAAGGACGGTTTCTACGTTACACTACCTTGCAACGCTTCTCTCTCTACTTATCCTGAAAATAGGATAGGTTGTTACAAAACTAGACTAGCCATCCCCATTCACTTAAAAGGACAGTGGGAAGTCGGGTTGTCTGAAATTGAATACCCTCGAAGTTGGTATACTCTTCCTAAGGATGATTCATCGTTCAAAATATCAGTAGGTAGCAAAAGTAAGAATAGAGGTGATTTAACAGAGATGAGTCCTATTGTACCTTCTACCATCGTGAGGAAGAACATCCCCTCTGGATACTACAATGACATATCCATATTAATTAGGAGACTAAATGAAGCCATCGCCCCTCATGGAGTAATGTTTTATGAACGTATAAAAAATAAGGTGTATTTCCGAGCTATGCCTAACATTACACTCACATTCTATGGAAAGTTAGCCATCATCTTAGGCATGGACCCAGCGAGTGAGTTGGGTGATATCAATTACACCGGTCCGGATCAGACCAAAGAAATAGTCACATACGCCAAACATCAGGTCGACATTAACTCTGGATTTTACACAATGTATGTTTATACAGACATCATAGAGCACCAACCCGTTGGTGATTCGTTCGTACCCCTTCTGAGATGTGTACATATAACGGGTGAAAACACTGAGAACATCACTATTGGTTATGACAAGCCACATTACGCATCGATCAACAAATCGGTAATAAGTGATATCGACATAGAATTAAAGGACGATCAAAACAAGGAAATACGTTTTTCTTACGGAAAAGTTGTTGTGAAGCTACACTTCAGACGGGTTAAATAAAAATGGTTTACTATACGCCTCATCATCACCACACAAATGCTGGGGAATACATTGATTACTACAGAAATCAAGCCGGAGGAGAGTTATCTGGGTTTCAAGGGGCCCCAGTTCTTTACGGAAATGGTCTGGGTGGATTATTTAAAAACTTATTCAGAATGGCTATGCCGATATTAAAAAGAGGTTTTAGCATCGCTAAACCGCATCTGAAGTCTGCAGCAAAAAGTATTGTAAGCGATGTTGTTACAAATGTTCTAACAAGAGCAAATGCTGATGATGGAGCGCATCAGGCGGGTTCAGGCCTAATGGTCATGTCTCGTAAGAGATCTGCTAAACCGCCCGGTGTGAGGAGGCGTGGCCCACCATCGAAGAAAAAGAAACAGAATGACAAGAAAAGATCAGTCGCGACCAGAAAGCGAAAGAAGTCTACGGGTCGAAACGTAGGATTGAAGAGGAGTCTAAATACAATCTTTTAACATGGCGCTGCTACATCGTATGTCAGGAGAATGTGTGAAGTCAGAATTGGACATATTCACCGTACCGATGACTCAGACGGTTATTGATAAAAGCACATATTTGGAGGTACCCCCTCTTTCGGCCATAACAGATACTGCACCTCTGGAATTTTTCATCGCCGGAAACGGTGAAGATTACGTTGATTTGAATAACACATTGGTATATCTACGTGTTAAAATCACAAGACCAAATGGTGCTGATATCGCAGACCCTGCAAAAGTTGGTTTAATCAATTACCCGGGCCGCCACTATTTTTTCACAAGTTGATATCAGCCTCGGGGATAGATTAATATCGCAGAGTTCAAGTACATACCCTTATCGAGCCATCATCGAGACTCTCATGAACTACAGCAAAGATGCGCTGGAATCTCTTTTCTCAGCAGGGTTATTTTACAAAGATACAGCCGGCCACATGGATGTGAATGACCCTGCAGGGCGTAATGGTGGTTTGACAAAGAGGTCTGGATATACGAGCGGGAGTAAAGTTGTAGAGTTGCTTGCTCCTATTCACGCCAACATATTTTTTCAGGAGAAGTTGATACTAAATGGTGTCGATATAAAGATTCGAATGATTAGAGGAAAAGATGAATTCTGTCTGATGAGGAGTGATGACGTTGCCTACAAACTCCACATTGTGTCTGCGTCTTTGTTTATCAAAAAGGTGTCAGTCTCTCCCAGCGTCAGGCTGGGGCATGCACAAGCTCTTCTCTCAGCAACTGCAAAGTACCCGATAGATAGGGTTTGTGTGAAAAATTTCTCCATACCCGCAGGCTCTCGGGTTTTAAATCAGGAGAATCTATTTCTGGGCGTGCTCCCAAAGTCACTAGTGTTGGGTTTTATCGATAACGATGCATTCACAGGATCGTATGAAAAAAACCCATTTAACTTTAAACATTGCGATTTGGAGTATCTCACCATTTCTTCAGAAGGGCAGCAATTCCCCACAAAACCGTTACAGCCAAATTTTCAGACAGGAGCTGCCGTGAGGGAGTTTTACCAGCTGGCTGGTGCAACCGGCAGACACCTGAGAAATCAAGCGCTCTCCATCGATAGGGATGACTTCCTAAACGGTTACACGTTGTACGCGTTCAATCTAACGCCTGATGAAGACTGCGGTCAACACGTATCCCTCATAAAAACGGGGAATATTAGACTGGAGGCACGTTTCAGAGAGCCGTTGCAGAATACTGTTAATCTGATTGTTTATGCAGTGTTTGACAACATTATAGAAATCTCTAATCGAAGACAAGTACTGGCTGATTACTACTGAATATGAATACTATTCAACTGACCAACATTATGGATAGGATTGTGTGTGACAAGGAACATTTTCTCGGTGTACTACCGTGCGATCGGCTTCCTGTAAACCCTGTGACGAGTTTACCAGCGAGTGTGATAATCAACACGCACCCGTCCACACTATCTGGAGAACATTGGTTAGCGGCATACTTTTCCCGGGATGGAGTTTGCTGTTTTTTTGACAGTTTTGGTAACCCTCCAGACAGTCAACATTTCTCATCATCTATAAACAGCTTTATAATCAACAACTCATCTAGAGTGATGTATTCAAAGCAACGTGTTCAAGATTTCATGACCGATACATGCGGACAACATTGTATATTTTTCCTCTATCACCTTGTCTTAGGTTATGATTATAACGATGTAATGGAGTTGTATTCTCATGATTGTATTGAAAATGACGGTATGGTTTCATCGTTTGTAAAAAAGTTTAAACCGGTATGTAATGAAAAAAACAATTCATACATTTGTTGTATTCAATCATGCTGTATACCACAACCAATTATTAAATAAAGATTCTGAAAAGGAAATATTTTTACATCTCTTTTTATTAGAAAGTAAGACATTTCACACAATTGTTGTAAAAGAATATTTCACACACCATTATTGAAAAACAAAACATTCACAGAATTATCGTAACATTTCACACAATTATAGAAAAAACAAAACTTTCACATTTCACAGAATTTCAAAAATGCATCCAACTATCACGTTCAATCTTTTTTGATCTTCTTTTTTTTTTTTTTTCAAAAACACATCCTCATCACCACCATCATCATCAAAACTCGTGATCCGTTTACTCCTAAAAGCATGAATGACTTTCCTAACGTTATGATTAGGTATTGTTGAAGCCGGAATGTTATTTTCTTCAAACGCTTGTAAAAACTCTTTCCAACCTGTGGGTCGTCTATCATCCGCAACATGATGCGGACTCATTAAGTTCTTAAATAGATCCACCATGTGAGAACCGCGTATGACTCGGCCTTTAAACACAAACTCACCAGAGTCATTCCATGATGATACATCCTTGGCCTTCAACATTTTCTCCAAAATGTATTTGGTATTTTTAACATTTCTCACAGAAACATTTTTCAACACTTCAGTCTCTACATTCTCACCACCACCAATTTCTGATGAATCAGGAACAGTTTGATCCTGTTGTTGTTGTTGTTGGTGTAAAGAAACCGGTGACATGTTACTCTCTTGATCACCTTTTTTCACAATTGTTAAAAACCTGTTGAGAACGCTAGCATAAAGCTTAGCCTTTTGATAATCATCCATTTTCCCGCTGTGTAAAATATTCCGTTTCGAGGTGTCAAGATCAGATTCTACAACATTTTGAATGTTCTCACGAGGGGTTGATGTTGTCAACGTCTGCACTTGATGCTGTGGAACTAAAAACATTTTCTCCGCATACTCCATCCTCACTCCCTCCTGGAGGCTATCAGACTAGTTATAAAGGGTATGGCGACGCTTAAAAGAGGGAGTAAAAAACCACCCGTCTGGTTAATAAAACGTTTCTTTGCTTTAACACCGACTTTTTTGTTAGCAAAAAATTTTATTTCAGCCTTTCTTCTTTTAAGTTTACCCAACTGGACTTTGTTGATTGGAATTGTCCCGTATAGAATATTAAGAGCTACTTCACACAGGGTTAAGATGAGCTCGTCGGAGGCTGACTGTAGAATAAGACGACGTTCTTTAGGTCTTGCTTTATGTAGAATCTTTAAAAGAGGTAGTTGGTCACACAGACGGCTCGACATTTTACCCCCGTCTTTTCTTTTGGAGATAGACAACCTGTCTGTCCGAAAGTAAACCGCTTCTGAGTCTAAATTCCTCGGGCGTTTTTGCTTTATAGTCGACCAAGAGATATCCATAAGGTTGACTCGTAGCATCTTGGTACGATTCAATAAAATATTTTGCATTCCCCGGATACATTTGACGCCCCAAAACAGCAACTTGATTGGCATCTCGAGGGTTTTTAAAAAGAATTAAATAGTTTGTGTTCAAACTTATCGTACGGCTAGATTTTCCTTGGACAAAAAGATTCTGTACCACATAAATAACAGACAGATTTCTATGGTGAACAAACTGCGTGAAACACCTTTCCACCTCCAAATTACCGCTGGCAGCTTGCATCATATCATCAATTATTAAAAGATTTGTTTTACTGGCTGGTAATAAACTGTCATCATTTAAAGCCTTCGGTATTCCTTCAACAAATGTAATATTACACACCTTAGACAGTTCCGTATACAATGGTTGCCAACAATCATACAAAAAAACAATGTTTTCAATTTTCTTTGAAATTAGAAATTCAGCATTCTCCAAAAGTTTTTTTATAAAGTATGATTTTCCTGAATTACTAGGACCGCTGATAACGCATGAGAATGGATGTTGAAGTCTGAAATCAAACCCACCAACGTCTCTAATTCCCCCTTGCATCGTAGACTAGAATCCGTACGGTAATGTGGTGAAATCCTGTAAGAGCCGGCGTTTAGTGTAAACAATCTTAAAGCGTTTAACAACTGTTTTGTTCCGTAGGATGAAGCCTCTTTTATCCCTCACAATGTTGTCAGACCGTGCTGAAAGGTAACTCTCATCGTCATCACCGCCTGATTTGACATAATTTTCAACCAGACCAATCAGACTGTCTAATCTGATATTTTTTGAATTTTCAGCATTCAGGGTTATACCTTTTACCTTCATACACGTTTTCCCCCGAAATGTTTGGTAACCGTATGACTTTGGACCTGCCGCAGCAAATTCGGTGATGAAATCACCGTCGCCTATTTCATCCGTTAGTTCTCCTAAATATTCACCAACCGGAGGGATCCAATCCCCCTCCTTTGCCGTAAATATCACACTGTCTGTGTCAGAGTACAACAGGCGGTCACCGAGTTTGTCCATCAACTCATACAACACCAAACGTGCTCGAGCGGTTGTAAAAGCAGCGATGAAGACATTTACATCTTTAGCAAAAGAGGGGTCCTCTTTACGACCGGTGTACTGTACGAGTGCGACGTCATCTGAGACAAAGGCAAAAAATTTAAGCGTTTCAGGATCACCAAAAACAATTTTGGCAAATTCTGCAGGATCGCTTATCAAAACGCTCTGTACCTGTTGAACCCTCAAACCTAGTCGCCCCCACAAACTATTGAGACAGCGTTTTGCTATAGATCGTTGAGCAGGATTATGATTAATGTGATTCGGATCAAGACGTACTCCCTCTTTTTCATAATACCTACTAATGTAGGCCTTTTTCTCAGCATCTGTTTTCACATTGGGTGGGTAGCCTGACGCTTGTTGTTTCAAACGTAGAAACTTTTTGACATACCCTGAAAAAAGATTATCCGATCTTTCAGGGAAATGCCACACTTCATCGAGCTTAGCTATTCGATAACCCTTTTCAATCGCTTTCACCAACTCAACAGACACCCAACATCCGGAGAGTGCCCGCTCCTCATCCGTGTGATTACAGTCTTCGGTCTGATTCTCACTCTCGGTACAGGTGCGGCATAAGGGGAACATTAGTTTACCCCGGCATCTATACGGAAGAACAGGATGTAACAATCCACGCGGTGGATACACAGTGGCTTTAACAAGCCCAAAGTATGACTCTACAGAATCAAAGTTCTCTGTAATAATAGTGGGGTGTGAAATTGGGAAATCATAATGATCCATTGTGTAGGGGTATAACGAAATGATGTCCTGATATAACGTCTTCTCACCTTCTTCTGTTTTGTGGTATAGCTTATAAGCGTTTGTACGACCCCCAAACAATGCATCTCTAGGTTTAAGCCTCTCAATCTTTTTATACATTCTCATGAACTCAATCACAGCGGGGTTTGTTTTCTTCATCTCTTCCCACTCACATTCCCAAATAACCTCAACTTTCAAACCGTATGAATTTTTGAGAATTTCAACCTTGTCATCTGATTTTTTTTTTTTTTTTCTGAAAGGTATACCTGACAGCGGATGTGTTTTGTGGGGTTCAAAACGGCAGGAATGACCGTGATGAATACAGCCATTGTACTCGAGAGCGTGTTTAACACCACTCTCTTCATAGTACCCGTCCAAAAAGTATCTACCTACTGAAACTTCACCCCGATTTAGAGCGTGTTGGATATCAACTTTTCTAGTCGATTTCAAAAACTCAAGCCATTCTATCGAGCCTGAAGAGTAAGCCTTGCTGGTGTGAACGTAAGCTTTATCATGAGTCAACGCCACTGTGTTTCTTTTAAGAAAATGGGTTTTAAATATACCCATACAGCAGCTAGGGAGTGTTGTGTAAGTGAAAGGATCAATTTCGGTGTGAGTGATGAATTCGGATCTGAATTTCATACAAGCCTCTCGTAAGAGAACGACATCATTTGTCCCATATTCTTCTAACTCTTTTGCAAAGTCAAACTCCTTCCCGATTACAGTCTGGTACCAATCATTAAATGCATTCTGATCTTTCAAAGTCATGTTGTCATAACCGTAAAATGTTTTTTCCGGGTAAGGACCAATATAACATTGATTTTCGACTGTGTTAAACCCATGTGGAAAATAACCCTTACCCTGACAAGTTAAGCCTAACGCTTCGGGTGTTTTTGACAGAGCCATAGGCATGAAGGCATAACTGTCGATGTAGCGTTGTTTAAATGCCTTGTCATACATGAAGATCAGTTTACAACCCTGCATTATAATGTCCAAAAGAACCCCGGCGTTGCAAAAATACTCGAGGATTAAGAATGAATCAAATCGAGAAGCATAATGAGCTATAAAGCAGTAATCATTATATTTTGGTTGTCTGAAATGATTCATCATGGCTGCTATGCAGTCGGGACCCTTCGCTATGAATTGTTCCCCATCAAATGTGATTGCACACACAAAATTAGGCACATGTTTACCCTCAAACTGCATAGTTTCAAAATCATAGAAAATATATTTTGTACTGCTCGGTTTCAATCTGGTAGGCTGGATAAAGCACTGGTGAGTTCCTTCATCAAAAAGCTCCTCTCTGCAAAACTCACAATTAAAAGGTTGACATGTATGGGTTTTTTTTTGTTTCGGATCGGTTTTATAACGCCTGTTGCATTTTTTACAATATTTTGTGACGTCGCAGTGTGATCTCTCCTCACCCTCAGGAATTGTTTTATGCATTTGATAGCAGAAGCGTGATTTACAAAATCTACCACAATCTCCACAAACCACCTTCTTTTTTGGTTGTTTGTAACAATCTGGATTGTGACATACATCACACACGTATTTGCAGCTGTGCAGCGTAGCATCGCTGTGACCTTTATAACAGAATTGACACACGTAATCAGCACCGATGAATGTTTTCAGATTTAATATGGTGTGATAATGTTCATCATGTAGGTATAAAAAAACTGTCTTTGGGTGTGGTTCTGGATAATTCTGATAACATTCTAACGATCCTGGTTGGTGTCTGAACATTACAACAATTTTTATGTCAAACAGTTGTTCAAACTTTGCAACATCGCAGAGAGCAATCTTTTCATAAAGGCCGAACCCGGCGCTAGTCTGGATCGTGGCCGCTTCAGCTTCCAACTCACTCTCTGGAGTGTCGGGGTTCATAAATCTTGCCAGACATATAGAGAAGCAGAGCTGATTTGAGATGTTAGTAGGTGAAAATAGACACAACCTCTTTTTTTTAATCAGTAGATTGAGAGTTATGTCTGTACATTTACGACGCTTCCCAATTCCACCACCTTGCCATCTCCTCGCCACATTAACTAAAATATCAACGTTGGAATCTGCTGAGAGATCTTCATTGCTCTGTAAAGCGTTTGTAATCTGATCTGTGAATCTGTTGATATCATATTGATCTCTCTCTGTTAAAACAACATTGATATCTGATGAAAGACCGCCGCTTCTAAGTGTGACGCTGATCACGCTTCCATCACCCCCCACCTCTCTAGCATCTGTGATGACTTCATTCAAAATGTTGTACACTCTGTTGTGATAATCTGCAAAATCTGTCGACCGTACATTGCGTAAGTTGAATGATCTCCGGAGTTCAACACCATTGAATCGTGGTCTCTGCTGAATTTGGTATCGATTACCACCATCCCCACTCTGAACTACATCAATTGGTGGTGAGGCAGCATTATTTTGGAGCGGTTGATTATCACCCAAAGAGTCAATTAACCTTTGAATCCCCCAAAGCGGATTTACAATCTCACTCTCACCCATTTCAGAAACATGATCAGTAGAGTAGTGGTCACCATCATGGTTGGGTAATGTGTCTTCATCGTTTTGAATTCTTTGTATCAACCTATTTAGATCATCGGTTGCTTTCAGAGAGATGGGAATTTGAAAATAGAGACTCGTTTTCAATCCCATCCAGGATTCTCCCTACCTCATCTTCTCTTTGAACGGTTGAGGGGTCTGTAAATCCGTTGTGACTTAGAAGGGTTGCTAACAGAGAGTTTATTTCATCCAGAGAATTATTTCTACTCATCTGTGTTTGGTCTACCATATTTTGTCCACCAGAGGGGAGTGTTTCCTCTGTTGGGTCATTAGGGTTTATTTCATCAAGAGCAATATTTCTACTCATCTGTGTTTCCTCTGTTGGATCATTAGAGTTAATAGTTTTTAGAAGTTCATCTATTTCATCTAACGCGTGTCCATTTGGACATTGTGTACCCCGACCAACATTGGTTAATACCTCAGGGGTATCAGAATTTGATGTTTGTTCATCCAATGATTGTCTATTACTCTCACTCTCTCTTAGCAACAACTCCAAGACTTGGATGTTATTTAACCCATCTCTCATTTCCATTTCCCCCAAATTAGAAGTAGACTGAGATAATGATAGTGGTGACGGGTAATGATCACGAAATTCATTGGTAGGTAATGAAAAGAATTCACGATGGATTTCTTCTAAACATTCACAAATGTTCACAGTATTTGATTCGATCAAAAGTTCAAGGTGGCGAACCATATCTGAATGATTCGCCATATCTAAATCAATTTAATCTAATCTTACATTCAACAATACACTATAAAAAAGTAAAGTCAGTTTTTACCCCCCTTTTTCTTCAAATCACGACTCATAGCATTTACAGTAGAAGACAGTGCAGCAAGCAGACTTACTGCCAATCGACGTTCACGCACCTCTACCCGGTTCTCCTCTTGAAAATTAGAAAACAGCTCAAGCAATTTCTCGACGTTGGTGAATAGATGATCCATAGAATCCTCCATAGTATTAATGGTTGTCGCACTAGTGACTACCACATTGTGTAGTTCTTCCAAGTGTCGAGTCAGTTCATCGTTCCTCTCGGTTAGCACGTCCAAAGCGTTGCTCATTTGGCTCGATCGATGAACTAACGTCGCAATTTCTTCATCCACTGAATTATACACCGGGGATGGTGCGGGTTCAAGACTGAGACTAGGAGAGAGATCCGGACGAGGAGAACTATTATTGGAATTGAAGCTCGCTGCATCCCAATATCTGACAAATTCCTCGGTCCATTCATCAATTCCGGCCTCGTCTGTAAACAAACAAAAAAAAGTATTTGTGTACAAATTTCAACAGGGTTACAATATAATTGTAATAATTAAAACACTTACAAACAGAATATTCAATCCCCTCTCTCGAGTCGACCTCTTGTATAGGGGGTGTATTTAGACCTTCTAAAAGTTTAGGAGGAGAGAAGAATTACAGGTTATATATCTGTTCTCTCTCTCTCTCTCTCTCTCTCTCTCTCTCTCTCTCTCTCTCTATATATATATATATATATATATATATATATACTGACCGTCAATATTTTCATCGGCAGGAGTTAGATTGAAAGGTTGTTGTTGTGTAACAAGAGATGCTAGTTCTAAAAAATATATATATTGTAAAAACATCTTTTTAAAATTATTATTATTTTTAAAAATTCTTTTAGTTACCATCAGTAAGGTGTTGCTGATTATCAGGACCACCTATAGGAAGAAAAAAAATTTATATTTAGTTCCAACAGCTGTAATACTAGTAAAATCTTTAATATTAGACAGTTTTGATATTTACCAACACTCGCCACTCCTTCCTGAGATGGTTCTGAATCCTCTATAGAATACACAACTATGAAAAAAACAAAATTTATGTGATTTAAAAAGATTAAAATATAATGAATATAACATATAACATTAAAATATAACACAATGAATAATGTAAATATATTTTTTATACTTTTTCCTACCTTCCTCATTGGCAACATCCATCATTTCCCCATTTACTGTGGAAAAATACAAATTGGTTAGACATGATTATTTTACACCAATCAATACAAGTACAGGAGACTTACATACAGAGTTGGTTTATGGATTCAGCATCGGGCTAGAGTTGGAAACCTGTGGATTGAGTTGTGTTAAATTGTATCGAATATAAAATATATTCTATGATGTTTTAAAAATGTGTTACTCACCAGCCATTTTGTTATGATATTGACGGTCTGAAGAGATGGTACTTATGTCCCCCCCAACACTTTGGTCGCAGCCTTTTAAAAGACGTAGGCCATTGACTGGTGTGCTACACCCTATTGGTCCGTATATATTGGTGATGGTTGTGAAGACCATTGTTTCATCTTGAACATTCAGAATAAATTAGGAACTTTTCCCCATCTATGGATTCACTTAGTCACGCTCTTTGGAGTAGAGAAGTTGCCATCTCCTAACCCACTGTGTTAAGGTCGGGGGGTATTCTTTGAAGCGGAGAGTCACCCCCAGGACATTGATCAATATACTATTATTGATCCCTTATATCTAGGAAGTGGTGTAAAGCGTCTCACAGAGCCTCAGTCATTCAAAAACCCGCGAACCTAGCAACTTTTTAATGAAAGACCCACTGTGGTGAGAAGTGGTTGTGAATACCATTGTTCATCTTCAAAGTTTAAAAACCTATGAGAAGTGATGCACAATAGACCCACTAAATGGGGAAGGGGTGTGAGTCAAGCTACACTGTTGCACCCTGAATCTCAAACAGAAAATGTGCAACCTAGGAGAAGTGGTCTGTGAGTCAAGTCACAACTCGATCCGACTTGTTAAATAAGTATCCGAAAACACCGCCGCCTGACAAACTGTATTCCTCCTTCACAAAAGTTGTATCATCGTGCAGAAATTTTGTCAATGTAAGATAACCCCTTGGTTTTCTAGGTGCCTTTGAAAGAAACTCAATCATCTCTTCGTTCCACACCGTACCGTTAGGTGAACTCATCTTTGCCATCTCTCTTGTGAACAGTTTTACACCCCAAAAACACACACACACTCACACACACACATTTAAATTAAACTACATTTTATATACTACCCTAAAGTGACATCACTCTTCCCGGAGAGGAAGGATGGGAGGGAGAGAGAGACTGCGCGCGCACACGTACACGTGGTGGGGGGGGGGGGAGATATTTACCCACTCATTTACATAAGGTCATCAAGGTCATCCATCAATGTCAAAAATTTTGACACAACCTCCCCTCTATTCTCTCTGCTGGCATCACATGATCTGTATTTTGACATGGCACTTTTTGACGGAATATTTGCTCTTTTTCCGGTTCTTGAGAACTATGGATCAATCTACGCTTCGGAAGTGTTGCGCATGATTTCAGATTATTTTATTCTCTTTCTGAGATGCCTTTTAACACAATAAAACTGCTCAAAATGATGCGCTGGCATCACATGATCTGTATTTTGACATGGCACTTTTTGACGGAATATTTGCTCTTTTTCCGGTTCTTGAGAACTATGGATCAATCTACACTTCGGAAGTGTAGCGCATGATTTCAGATTATTTTATTCTCTTTCTGAGATGCCTTTTAACACAATAAAACTGCTCAAAATGATGCGCTGGCATCACATGATCTGTATTTTGACATGGCACTTTTAAAAGGAATATTTGCTCTTTTTCCGGTTCTTGAGAACTATGGATCAATCTACACTTCGGAAGTGTAGCGCATGATTTCAGATGATTTATTCTCTTTCTGAGATGCCTTTTAACACAATAAAACTGCTCAAAATGATGCGCTGGCATCACATGATCTGTATTTTGACATGGCACTTTTTGACGGAATATTTGCTCTTTTTCGGTTCTTGAGAACTATGGATCAATCTACACTTCGGAAGTGTAGCGCATGATTTCAGATTATTTTATTCTCTTTCTGAGATGCCTTGCAACACAATAAAACTGCTCAAAATGATGCGCTGGCATCACATGATCTGTATTTTGACATGGCACTTTTTGACGGAATATTTGCTCTTTTTCCGGTTCTTGAGAACTATGGATCAATCTACACTTCGGAAGTGTAGCGCATGGTTTCATATTATTTTATTCTCTTTCTGAGATGCCTTTTAACACAATAAAACTGCTCAAAATGATGCGCTGGCATCACATGATCTGTATTTTGACATGGCACTTTTTAACGGAATATTTGCTCTTTTTCCGGTTCTTGAGAACTGTGGATCAATCTACACTTCGGAAGTGTAGCGCATGATTTCAGATTATTTTATTCTCTTTCTGAGATGCCTTTTAACACAATAAAACTGCTCAAAATGATGCGCTGGCATCACATGATCTGTATTTGGACTTAGCACTTTGCCACGGAATATTTGCTCGTTTCCCGGTTCTTAAGAACTATGGATCAAACTCAACTTTGGAAGTGTAGCGCATGATTTCTGTTGATGAAATGATGAAATGTCATTTCATGACTCCATGTTTTTGTAGATACTAAATGTATGATTTATCAAATGCATTAATAACTGTGTCTGTTCAGTTCTATTGGTTCTCATTCCTTTCAGAGATTTTCTCAGCGTTTACCGTGAGCTAGATTTCAAACTATTCTTTACCAGTCACTCCTTTCCAAATCTAATTTATGAACAAAACTTCAAAACCACTGAGAACCATCCTGTTGATGGCGGTGTTGTGCCATTTTTCGACTCCGCGGCAGATTCTGACTCCCCTCTCTGCGTGAACGCGCATGCCGTCACGGTTGACGGAAGTTTTCGGGGGCGTTTTTTGCGAGGGTTTTTTTTTTTCATTAAGCATACCGAGAGTTGATTAAAGTGAGTTGGTCTGTAGTTTGTTCATTTTATAATAAAAATATTTTTTCTGTTTCTTATTTGCAGTTGTGGGTTTCCGACTGAGAAGCCTTTGTATATTATACAAGTTCGAGGCGAGGATGGATACTCAAACCTGTGTTTTTAATTAAAAAAAGTTTGTTAAAGGAGGGAAAAAAGTACTTAGTTGACTTCTTTATGGATCCATGAAATAAAAAAAACTTTACACCTATGTAATTTCTTCGGGTCATCATTTCCACATGATTATAATGGTCTGTTTAGCAACAGTCTTTGTGACTTTGCTGCGACCCCGGCTACAAAGACCAGGCCCCCAGTCCACGGCGTCTCCTGACGCCGGTGACCGGGAGATAGGACGTCGAAAGCGGTGCTCGAGGAAGCGGAAGCGCGGCAAGCGGGCGGGCGTCCGTGCTAGGCTAGAAGCTAACCCTAGCCGCCCGGCTCTCCCGTCCATTTTTCTCTCCAATGTCTGCTCCCTGGACAATAAATTGGACTGCATCCGACTCCAGCGGACTTCTGCATCAGCTTATATGGTTGAAATGACAATAAAAAGCTTCTTGACTTGACTTGACTTGACTTGAGATGGACATAAAAAGTAGAAGAGGCATTTTTTGAGATAAAAAAAAAATGTGATTCTGAAAACATTTACTTGCAACCTGAACTTAAATTATATTACAAAAAAAAAACCCTTTACAGATATTGAGCTTTATTGAGTCATAGGCATAGCAATGTCTCAACAGGGGGGTTAGTATAATAAGTAAAGTTTTTATAAAATGTGATTTTACAAGTTATGCAAAAAGAAGTTTTGTAATTAATATCTTGCTTGTGCAAAAATAATCCACAGGGAAATCTAAGGGAAAAAAGTATGTTTCCAAAATCTAAATATCCATTTGAAAACATTTATATGAACTTTATTGAACTAAATGAATGTGAAGACATTAAATGTTGTTTAGTAATCTAAGACATGTTCTTGAAATGATGAATTTAAACCTAAATGAAAACCCTTTACTGATGAAAGAGTGAAAATGCTGATTATATGACCATATTGCTAATCGCACGAGAGGTCTTTTCTGCTAAACTCTTCCCAGGAACACCTGACTGAGACCCATTGCTGAACCTGAAACCAGGAGACCGGGTGCTGATCAGGGTGATTAAGAAAAAAAAATTGAGTGAACCTCAGCGGGAAGGAGCATATCAAGCGCTACTCATGACGCCAAGGCCTTCCTGGGTTCATCTTCCTCACTATAAAAAAGGTAAATTTGAGCGCAGAATAGAATCTAAAAAGAATTGAACATGTTAAAGCTTATATAACCTATGTTTGGCGACCATTTGAAAGTTGAGTCGCTGTAGCAAATATGTCACTAAATAACTGATAATTCTGAGCGAGCAGATCAACGCCCAGCCCAGTTCAACCATAACACTAACACGTAAACACTAGAGGGAGCTGGCGTGCTTTAGGTGGTTACCGTGATTTAAGGTGACCAGCAAGGAAGAAAGTAGTGATGGGAAGTTCGGATCATTTTACGGATTCGGTTCTTTGAGTCTCGTTCAGTAAAATGAACGGATCTTTTTTCGAGTCATTTCTTTCATTTTACTAAAATATCAATAAATGTTGTGTGTACTTCCACATCTACTAGCGTTTTATACACAGACGCGAATCACACTACAAATAAGACAAAACTATAATGCTAAATTTAAAATGAATATAAATATATTACTAAAGCCTACCTGGGTCTTTTAGTCTGGTTTACCCAAACTCTGATCTGTCTTCTTTAGATTTAAATCTCTTTTGTTCGTCACAAAATTACTTCACTCTGATGTTAGCGTGTGCAGTCCGAGCACTCAGTCCGGACTTCTTTGTCACGTGACCGCTACAGTGCCGGGATCCGAAAAGATTAGTTCTTTTTGCGAGTCCGGGTCCTTTCGGTCTTTTCTCTTTCCGGCTCATGATGCATTGGTTAACATTACGGAGTGGCCATGAGCCGGAACCCGAAAAGATTCGTTCTTTTTGCGAGTCCTCCGGGTCCTTTCGGTCTTTTCTCTTTCTGGCTCATGCTGCATTGGTTAACATTACGGAGTGGCCATGAGCCGGAACCCGAAAAGATTCGTTCTTTTAGCGAGTCCGGGTCCTTTCTGTCTTTTCTCTTTCCGGCTCATGATGCATTGGTTAACATTACGGAGTGGCCATGAGCCGGAACCCGAAAAGATTAGTTCTTTTAGCGAGTCCGGGTCCTTTCGGTCTTTTCTCTTTCCGGCTCATGATGCATTGGTTAGCATTGCGGAGTGGCCATGAGCCGGAACCCGAAAAGATTCGTTCTTTTTGCGAGTCCTCCGGGTCCTTTCGGTCTTTTCTCTTTCCGGCTCATGCTGCATTGGTTAGCATTACGGAGTGGCCATGAGCCGGAACCCGAAAAGATTCGTTCTTTTTGCGAGTCCTCCGGGTCCTTTCGGTCTTTCTCTTTCCGGCTCATGCTGCATTGGTTAACATTATGGAGTGGCCATGAGCCGGAAACAGAAAAGATTAGTTAATCTTTCGAGTCATTCGGGTCTTTTCGGTCTTCTGTCATTGATGATGAACGGGTTACGCTCGGAAAACCACAAGAATGATGCGCATGCGCCAATGAACGAATCCCTCTCCAACACGACTCGTTCATACGGAGTCACATTAAAGATTTGTTCAAAAAGAACGAATCGTTCATGAACGACACATCACTAGAACAAAGACTCACGCCGATCCACGAGTGATGCCAACACGACTCTGTTTACTCCTTTCTATTAGTTGAGTTACAATGATTACCTATGCCTACCTTTATCGTTAAAGTGAAGTTGTGAATGGATAAATCAGTCAGAATGAAAATCGTAACATGTTATACTGTTGAATGAATGAATGAATTGCGTTTGTAACTATTGGATCCACTTTGTATGCTCCGTATAGTGTTGCCTTGTGTTTGATGTGAGTTGCTAATTTATTAAGACGGGTTTAATGGGTTCTAAATGGCACATAATTTGTACACCAGGGGTTTAATGTCATTTTTGTAAAAAGAGATTTTTTTAGTTATAGCTTTGATGAAATTGTTGTAGATAATGTGTGGTTTGAATTGACAGTTGGTTTGTGGTGAATTAAGATTGTGTAGATATGGGAAGTTTTCTAATCATGGAAGAGAAAAGGGTTATCAATGTGGGTTCATGCATTTAAATATGTATTGGTGTTTAGTTGAGATGACTTTATTGTTGAACAAGGACGAAATCTGGGGGTAAAAATGGACAGTGATCTGAAATTCGATGTGCAGATCAAATCAATTGTCAAGTCCAGTTTTTATCATTTACGACAACTAGCCAAAGTCAAGCCATTTTTATCAAGACATCATTTTGAGATTTTAATCCATGCTTTTATCTCATGTAGACTTGATTACTGTAATGCACTTTATGTTGGGCTCAGCCCGAAACTGCTGTCTCGTCTGCAATTAATTCAAAATGCTGCAGCCCGACTTTTAACAGGTACAAAAAAATTTGAGCACATCACTCCCATTTTAGCTTCTATGCATTGGCTACCGGTGCATTTTGGGATTGATTTTAAAATTCTTTTATTTGTTTTTAAATGTCTTAATGGCCTCGCCCCACAGTATTTGTCCGACCTGCTTCAGCCATACATTGCCTCACACCCTCTAAGGTCGGCAGATCAGTCTCTTTTAAGAGTCCCACAAACAAAGAGGAAATCTAGAGGTGATCGTGCTTTTGCAGTTGCTGCCCCAGACTATGGAACAGTCTGCCCCTGCACATTAGGCAGGCTGACTCTCTTGTAGCTTTTAAATCCTCTTTGAAAACAAACTTTTTCTCCCTGGCTTTTAACTCAGTCAGAGATGTTGACTTTTACTGTGTTATGTCTTTACTATGTTTTTATTGTTTTTTATCTTCATGTGTTTTATATGCTTTTGTATTTGTGGACGGCACTTTGGCCAACTGGGTTGATTTTAAAGTGCTCTATAAATAAAGTTGAGTTGAGAATGAGTAATGGAAAAACCATTGTTAGTGCATTCTGATATTTACAGTTGTGTTCAGAATTATTCCACCCCCACTGAAATTGAGTGTTTTGGCCAGTTTGACATTGATTTTGATTATTTCAGTCATCTTGTTTACAATTAAATCAAAGAGGCACTTGTAAATCAGACAAATATAACATAACTTTTATAATGAAATAACTACAAATGTCTTTTCTGTGCTCACATCATTATCGGTTTTATTCAACCCCCAAGTGACATTCAATCTTAGTACTTAGTACAACAACCCTGTCCAGTTATAACAGCTTTTAAACGTGAAGCATAGCTTGACACAAGTGTCTGGCAGAGATCTACATGTATCTTCGCCCATTCTTCATGGGCAAAAGCCTCCAGTTCAGTCACATTCTTAGGCTTGCGCGCTGCAACTGCTTTCTTTAAGTCCCACCAGAGGTTCTCAATGGGATTTAAGTCTGGTGACTGCGATGGCCACTCCAAAATGTTCCAGCCTTTAATCTGCAACCATGCTCTAGGAGCTGGAAGGGTATTTAAAAAACAATGAATGAGTGAATTATTATTATAGTGGTGGTTGTTGTTGTTGTTCTAATGCTGTTTATCTCTTTATTTTAAATACGTTTTTATTTTATTTAGCGCTGTCAAATATGAAGCCGTGCGGAAGGAAGGAGAAAAAAAAAAAGGCAGGGTCCCTTCCTCCTCCCTCACCACAATCCACCTAGACTTCAAACACATCGGTGAGCAGTTTCCCGCTCCCAAACAGCTGAGGCGTCGTGAGTCTTATAGATGTGGTCCAATACGCAGAGCGTTTCGGTTGACGGTGACCAGAATTTTTCACGGTCTTCCCCAACACTCTGTTCGCGAGCAGCGTGCAGTTCTCGGTCGACGGCAGCTCTCGGGTCATTTGTTAACTTGTCTCGGCGGAGTGGATTCAAGGTTTGTCTCAAACAGCGACCTATGCAAATGAGTTCAATCCTATAGGTCGCGTCGTCACGCTCGTCACGCCAGACTGTTAAGCGTTTGTTTAGATTTGATGTGTCCATGTTTGACTCGCCTAAGAAATGCTTTTGTCTTTTATTTGAAGCTCGTGGTTAACTCGACGCTTAACAACATAAAAAGATTCATGGTGTGTATTTGTGTTTTTTTTTCTTTTCAGAGGTTCGCCACCTGAGGGCGCACGCGCTCCAAAAACCGCAGAGAGAGAGAGAGAAGGCCAGGGGTGAGTAACGGTTTTTGCTCAATTTCTCTCCGATCTCTTGGTCACTTTCGATAAATTACTGCTTGTGGGAGATTTTAATATTCATATAGATGAACCAGGTGATGCCCTTGGACTGTCATTTATAGACCTACTAAATTCATGTGGGGTTCAACAAAACATTTCCAGACCATCTCAGCGTCTTAATCACACATTAGATTTAATAATATCCCACGGATTAGACGTCAGTGATATGAACAGTATACCTCAGTCTGATGATTTTACAGACCATTATCTCGTCATGTTCACAGTACCAGTAGAGCAGATTAGTCGCGTGTCACCACGTTATAGACTCGGTAGGACTATTGTTCCATCAACTAAGGACTGATTCATAAGTAACCTGCCCAATCTGTCTATTTGTCTAACCACTATCCCCGGAATCCGAACGATCAAGACGAATTAACTAACATGATGGGCACCTCCCTCGCTAGCACATTAGACATCAGGTTAAAAAAGGTTAGAGAAATAATACCTGCACCATGGTATAATAGCCATGCTCGTGCCCTCAAGAGAGAAACCCGTACTCTATAGAGGAAATGGAGAAAAAAAATAAATGAGCGGTTTTTAGACTTGCATACAGAGACAGTATGCTCAGTTACAGACAGGCACTAAAGGCTGCGAGGGTTCAACACCTGAGCAAACTGATAGAAAACAATCAGAACAATCCCAGGTTCCTTTTTAACACAGTGGCTACACTAACAACAAATCAGTTATCTGTAAAGAGTATTCCATCTCAGTTTAGTAGTGAAGACTTTATGAATTTCTTCACTGAAAGAATTGAAAATATAAGAAACACAATTTCTGGCGTCCAACCTCTGACAGCATCCTGTGTTCCAGTCTCACCTGAAATTACTCAGTTACAATTACAGTGTTTTACAAGTATAGGACAGGAAGAGCTGTACGGCCTTATAAATAAAACCAAATCCACAACATGTGTGTTAGATCCTATTCCCACCGAACTGCTAAAAGGCGAGTTACTTGCAGCTGGAGAGCCTATTCTTAATATCATTAAATCCTCGCTATCCCTCGGTCATGTCCCTAAACCTTTCAAGTTAGCAGTTATCAAGCCTCTCATCAAGAAACCAAATTTAAAAAAGGTTTCTTAAAATGTACCTATAACTACATAAAATAATAATAATAAACTATTATAAAATGTATTTAAAACTACAGTGGCAAAATTCGACGCATATTTGCTACTCGATACAGTCGACATATTTCACAAGCGCTAGCACTGTGGCTTTTCATCCAAAGGTCACTAGTTCGAGGCTGGCGGGCGGGTTCTTGAGGCGGAGCTTGCACATACTTCCGTGGGTTTCCTGTAGGTCCGTGGCCACAGATGCTAATGAGTGAAGTGTGAAAAGAGTGATTTCTCTCTCTCTCTCTCTCTCTCTCTCTCTCTCCCTGGTAGAAATGCTTTACAGAGTCAGTAAAAGCACAGGGTTCTCTCCACGCCGCGACTGCGATGGCGTGTCTGTGTGAATTCGTGAAGGCCAATAAATTGCGTTGGTGTTCTGCCTTTGACATGTGCTGTCTTTTAAACAGAGTCTGCTTTTACTTGTCCCCTTAGATTCTCCTGGTGAAATTCCCGCGGTGGCGTTGTCCGTTTTGACGAGTTGATTTCTTCTGCTCGTCGCAGTCAGCAGGACAATGCCAGAAACCCACAGCCAACGTCAGCGAGAGATGTGCGTGTGTTTATGAGAGCCGACCGCGCTCCGAAAGCCACACTCAAGACTCACTCAGAGAACAACATACGGGTAAAGTGCAAGCGATGCCAGGCTGCCCAATAACGGAAAGAGAGCAGATTTGGTGTCCAGCACAAGTTTTGTTCGATGCGTTTGTAAAATGTACAAATTGTTTATGGTAAAATGTTAAAAATGTATAAAAATAAAGAAACCAAAACAATCTTAGCTCACTTTTTGTACGTGTTTCATCTATGAGTCGTACATTGGATATTGTGATTTTCTCGGGACCGTCGTAGAAGTGATCATTTTGAAGTGTTTGGAACATTTCTTATATTTTTTTCAATTTAACAAGAAATCAGTCGCACTAAGAGAAAAACTAAAGTGTTGCCTATAAATGTTTACCCGTTTACTACCTGGTTCGTTCATTGTCTGTATTCGTTGTGAAAATTAATGAGCGCGATCTGTGTCTTTGCAGAGAAGAGTATCCTTCAATCGTAATCCGCTCATACGAGGTGTCAAAGCGGTGGCCCTTTGCATGAATCGGTGCCCAGGAAGCAGCTCTCGCGTTTCCCAAATCCATCTTCCCTTTTCAGATTCAAAGGCTTATGGTGCCGGTGCACGCTTCCAGCGCCGTTTGGGAAGATTGCGGGGTACGCACTAGAATTGAGCCACTTCAATGATCTCGACGCATGTTTCTGCTCACGTGGAGTAAACCGGAGAAAACACGCTCACGAGAATGGGCAAGTTGCTCTCGGAAGGGCCCCGGCTGGCCTCGAACCAGCAACCTTCTCACTAAAATAGAAACAGCGATACCCGGCGTGCCGCTCGCAACAAATCATCTGCAATGTATTCACGTGAGAAAAATGAGATGGAGAAAAAAAAAGAAGCGGACAAGCCTCTGTCACCCGAAAGCCCGTCGCTGGCACAGCTACACCGGCGTGATGCTGCGGTGGTGCTGATGACGAGTCCCACCCGGACTCATCCGTGTCAAAATGTAAAGTGCCCTCGCGTCAAGCACATTTCTCGAGTGTTCTTTGAAAAGACATAACAATTATACTAACGCGAAGTATTGATTTTGCTCTGATGAACCCGGCTCGTTTGATCACTCGTTTTGGAATTGCAGAAATACAGCAGTTTGTGAAATTCGATTTGAAGTTATTGTATGGTATGATATTCATATTATTATTATTATTTAGGAGCTGGAAGGGCGTTTAAAAAAAAATGAATGAGTGAATTATTATTATAGTGGTGGTGGTTGTTGTTGTTGTTCTAATGCTGTTTATCTCTTTATTTTAGATACGTTTTTATTTTATTTAACGCTGTCAAATATGAAGCCGTGCGGAAGGAAGGAGAAAAAAAAAGAGAAGGAAAGGAAAAAAAAAAAAAGGCAGGGTCCCTTCCTCCTCCCTCACCGCAATCCACCTAGACTTCAAACACATCGGTGAGCAGTTTCCCGCTCCCAAGCAGCTGAGACGTCGTGAGTCTTATATATGTGGTCCAATACGCAGAGCGTTTCGGTTGGCGGTGACCAGAATTTTTCACGGTCTTCCCCAACACTCTGTTCGCGAGCAGCGTGCAGTTCTCGGTCGACGGCAGCTCTCGGGACATTTGTTAACTTGTCTCGACGGAGTGGATTCAAGCTTTGTCTCAAACAGTGACCTATGCAAATGAGTTCAATCCTATAGGTCGCGTCGTCACGCTCGTCACGCCAGACTGTTGAACGTTTGTTTAGATTTGGCGTGTCCATGTTTGGCTCGCCTAACCTCTTAAGCCCTGAGGCCTATTTTCCGAAAATCCTATACTTTTACTTTTAAAGGCATTTCTCAGCTTTTACAAGGCCTAAACTGCAAATCTTGGTATCAAAATGAAGATAGGTTCTTGAGGAGTGGTGTGGATGAGTTAATTTGACAGTCAAGAACACTGGGTAAGAGTAATTGATGTTGGAATGGCCAAAAAATGAACTCAAAATAAAAAAAAAAACACATGTTTCCTCCAATATCTCCTTATTTTACTTATAACGAAGCAAATAAGCACAATCAATTGTAACAACTACATGTCAAGGACATCTGTAGCAAGTTTGGTGTTCATACTACAAGAAACTAATATTCTGTAAAGGTTTTGATTGAACAAAGTTCAGGCGTAATCCATGTTGGCACAATAATTGAAATATGGAAAAAATCTTGTCCAAAGCTTCAGCTACGTTCATAGTCTTCTTTTCTTGCTTACGGGACATGATTTCAGCAAAACAAACTCATGAAGAAACGCTGTAAAAGGGTGGTGGAAGCTCATTTACCCCATCTTGCTGCGCTTTTGGAAACGTTTCACTCACAATCGCTTTGACGTCGAGCTTCTGCGTGTCCGTACTCCCCCCCCCCCCACGACCATCTGTCCAATCCGGGGGCTCTATATATCGCTCTGATTCTGATGAAGCCAATGAGATCAACCATTTTGAGACTGACGGGATCGCTAACGAATCACACGACGCGCAGCGTGGAGAGACCACCTCTTACGCACGGGGAGTCATTCCATATTTGGTGGCGTCATGACGCCACGGAGCAACAGAAAAAAAATCAAAAATGGCGTTTGCGCGAAGCTATCGACCGGAAATAACAACAAACGGACTTTTATCGCTATGGAAATAACTTTTTGTTGAAAAAACGGCAGCGGTAAGACAAGATTTACCGTATTTTTCGGCTCATAAGACGCACCGGCACATAAGACGCACCCAATTTTTAAAGAGGAAAATCCAGAAAAAAAGATTCTGAACCAAATACTGTTGTAAAATATTTTATATCAACTGTGTAAAAGTTAACAGCCAAACATGTAACATGAACAGACAGTAAACAGTAAAAGTAACAAAAAAAGGCTGTAATGTTTTTCTTTGCCCCACTCATCACTCTAAAGTCCACCATTCGTTATCACCATCACTGTTACAGTGCAACATTGCCCCCACATTAGTAATACCGTAATAGCCAGTAACATTGTCACTACATTACTAATAATAGCTAGTAACATTGTCACTACATTGCTAATAATAGCCAGTAACATTGTCACTACATTACTAATAATATCTAGTAAGATTGCCCCCACATTAGTAATAATACAGTGGTTCTCAAACTTTTTTTGTCGAGCCCCCCTGTAATCAAACACTCCCTAATTGCAGAACATGTTACTTACGTTTGTTATCTCGTATGTACATGTGTGAGATATACCGTTGAGAGATGATTTGAGTTTGAGTTTATTAAAGAAAAGTTTCAGTCATTGAGATCGTTTTGATACATATTCGCCCGCGAGAGAGAGAGAGATAGAGAGCGAGCGCTGGAAACAAGCGTATGCTTTTTGATCTAATATAAATCCTTTTGATTTTTGTCAGCTTATGAAAGCCCAAATAACTCCAAAGGATCAAACTGTCCAAGATTGTGAAACTGTCCAAGTGAATGTTTAGCGGAAATAAAACCCTCACAGACTGAAGGCGATGCTTATCGATCATCATCTTATTGTCAGGCTCAAAAAACATAGCAGACAAACTATGAGCTGTGCCCATTTCACATCTTGAAATGTATTTTAGCGTGAGAAAGCGGGTTTGTAGCGTGAGCGATCACTCAAATGCGAGAGTCAGCTGATCTCTGTAGTTTCGCTCGTGACGTAAGTATGGATGCGGATGCCAAAGGCATTGTGGGGAATGTAGTTTTCCCCCCCGTTTTCGTTACGTCCGCGCAATGGCAGAGATGGGCGATGACGTCAGCGCGCAGCGCTTGGTAAACAAATATGGCCGCGGCTTCGGCCTAGCTCCGGAGCTCTTACACCTCTCATAGGTAAACAAGGTAAGGTAAACAAAACGATCTCAATATGGATACATATTGCACATAAACAAAAACGTGGTCATGAATTATACTCCGGACATGTTGTTGTTTTATTTGCATGGCGTTCGAGCTGTGGTTAACGGATATGAAATTGAATTAGATACGTTTTTAGAGGAGTTTCCGCTGAGCACAACAGTATTTAATATGTCTAGGTTATTCTCAGTGTTAGTGAGCTATGAGTGAAAATGTAACGCACAAGGGGGCAAGTCCCCGGTACCGGGGCTCTCGGGCTTAAGAGGCTAAGAAATGCTATTGTCTTTTGTGCTGTTCAAGACTAATTTATAATTTTGTTAAAAAAAGTGAAATTTATTATTTGCAAGTTTATCTGGGTTCATAGTTACGTTGTCGTAGTTTATGTAAGGCATAGGGCTTTTATTTTGAAGGTCTTATAGGCGGAAGTGATTCTTCATCGCGGTTCTCCGTTCGAAAGCACAAAGACTCACGCCGATCCACGAGTGATGCCAACACGACTCTGTTTACTCCTTTCTATTAGGTGAGTTACAATGATTACCTATGCCTACCTTTATCGTTAAAGTGAAGTTGTGAATGGATAAATCAGTCAGAATGAAAATCGTAACATGTTATACTGTTGAATGAATGAATTGCGTTTGTAACTATTGGATCCACTTTGTATGCTCCGTATAGTCTTGCCTTGTGTTTGATGTGAGTTGCTAATTTATTAAGACGGTTTTAATGGGTCCTAAATGGCACATAATTTGTACACCAGGGTTTTAATGTCATTTTTGTAAAAAGAGATTTTTTTAGTTATATAGCTTTGATGAAATTGTTGTAGATAATGTGCGGTTTGAATTGACAGTTTGTTTGTGGTGAATTAAGATTGTGTAGATATGGGAAGTTTTCTAATCATGGAAGAGAAAAGGGTTATCAATGTGGGTTCATGCATTTAAATATATATTGGTGTTTAGTTGAGATGACTTTATTGTTGAACAAGGACGAAATCTGGGGGTAAAAATGGACAATGATCTGAAATTCGATGTGCAGATCAAATCAATTGTCAAGTCCAGTTTTTATCAT
>SRMA01027214.1:146924-161234 GCA_007224835.1 Danionella cerebrum | reverse complement strand
GGCCTAAACATGCGTAAAAAGTCACCAAATTTTGCACACACACCAGAACCTGCGAAAATTCACGTCTAATTGTGTTTCGAAAAGCGGGTGTGGTAAAATGACTCTACAGCGCCACCTAACGCGTTGTAGCTTATGATGCGCTATGAGTTTGTCGTAGGCGAATGAAATTCGCCACGCATGTGTAGGGTACTAAAACTTAAATATAAGTAAATGGGATCTCATTTCCAAAATCGACAGGAAGTCAACTATTTTGCAAAAACCTCTAAAAATAGCCATTTTTGCTCACGTCGTACTTTAACGAACTCCTCCTAGAGATTTCATCTGTTCGTCTCAAAACTCGTTCAGCACTATCTTAAGGCATATGGGATGTTAAATTGCGAAGCTTTTTTGACTTCGATAAACTATGTGCGCACAGCGGTCATCCAAAGTCGAAATTTTATCGTAAACAGGAAGTTGTTATAACTCGGCCAAGCAATGTCCGATCCAGTTCAAATTCGCTGTGTATGTTAAGAGTCCATATCTTAACAAATCCAAATAGCGATATACAGTGTCAGTTATAGCGCCACCTAGTGGCAACATGTAATAGACCCTTTTCTGTTGTTTTATGCTTGTATTTCAGGCTGTATTGCGAGTACATGTTTGAAAATCAGTACACTTATGTAAGGGATCAGCACCAACAAAAAAGTTAATAGGAATCTGTTTCCAAAACCGACAGGAAGTCGGTTATTTTTTTATTATTGTATGAAATTGAGCATAGTTTCAGGCTTTGTACTTTAACGAACTCCTCCTAGAGAATTCATCTGTTCATCTCCAAAGTTGTTCAGTATTCTCTCAAGGCATATGGGATGTTAAATTGCGAAGCTTTTTTGACTTCATTTTACGATGCGCGAATGGCAGTCCTCGAAAGTTGAACTTTTTCCATGAACAGGAAGTGGTTAATAACTCAGCAATGCAATGTCTGATCGGGTTAAAATTCATCATGCGTGTTAAGAGTCCATGTCTGAAGGAGTTCATAGAGCGAAATACAGTGTCAGTTATAGCGCCACCTAATGGCAGCAAGCAATATAGCATTTTCTGCTGTTTTTTACTGCTATTTCAGACTGTGTTTAAAGGACATGCTTGAAAATTGCCACACTTATGTTGCAGATCAAGCCAAACAAAAAAGTCAATTGGAGCGAGTTTCTAAAATCAACAGGAAGTTATTTATTTAGCAAAAAACCCTTAAAATGGCACTTTTTCATGTCTCATACTTCAACGAACTCCTCCTAGAGATTTTATCTGCTCACCTTCAAACTCCAGAAATCTTCTCTTAAGGTATGTGGGATGTTATATTGTGAAGCTTTTATTACTTTAATAAACGATGTACGTACACCAGTCATTGAAATTTGACGTTTTGCCATAAACAGGAAGTTGTTATAACTCAGCCATATAATGTCTGATGGATCCCAAATGTACCAACTATACTAAAAGTCCCTGTCTGAACACATCTACAACATTAATCATCGATTATAGCGCCACCAAGTGATCACAGGTGGAACAGCATTTAAAACTGCATTTTTACCAATTTTGACAGGTTACCAGAATATTGGCCAAAACAGTCCCAAAAAATATTTCAACTCATAAATATTTAGATTCGTTAGCGCCACCTGGGGGTCATGATGCTTTGAGATGGGATTTTTTTTACTTGAGTTGCCTGTATCATTAGGTTAGTTGAACAGATCTCGCTTGAATACGTCTTCTAACTAAGGATCGGTCGTAGAGCGCATTGTAACTACTTGGCCACCGAGAGGCGATGGCGACGTAGGTGCTCGAGCCCTTGACCGCTGCTTGCAGCTTTAATTATTATTATTCTTTTTCTTCTAACGTGTTTTTGCGGGCACTTTTGAGGGCCTAAACATGCGTAAAAAGTCACCAAATTTTGCACACACACCAGAACCTGCGAAAATTTACGTCTATTTGTGTTTCAAAAAGCAGGTGTGGTAAAATGACTCTACAGCGCCACCTAACGCGTTGTAGCTTATTATGCGCTGTGAGTTTGTCGTAGGCGAATGAAATTCGCCACGCATGTGTAGGGTACCTAAACTTAAATATAAGTAAATGGGATCTTATTTCCAAAATCGACAGGAAGTCAGCTATTTTGCAAAAACCTCTAAAAATGGCCATTTTTGCTCACGTCGTACTTTAACGAACTCCTCCTAGAGATTTCATCTGTTCGTCTCAAAACTCGTTCAGCACTATCTTAAGGCATATGGGATGTTAAATTGCGAAGCTTTTTTGACTTCGATAAACTGTGTGCGCACAGCGGTCATCCAAAGTCGAAATTTTGTCGTAAACAGGAAGTTGTTATAGCTCGGCCAAGCAATGTCCGATCCAGTTCAAATTCGCCATGTAGGTTAAGAGTGAATATCTTAACAAATGCAAATAGCAATATGCAGTGTCAGTTATAGCGCCACCTAGTGGCAACATGTAATAGACCCTTTTCTGTTGTTTTATACTTGTATTTCAGGCTGTATTGCGAGTACATGTTTGAAAATCACTACACTTATGTAAGGGATCAGGACCAACAAAAAAGTCAATAGGATTCAGTTTCCAAAACCGACAGGAAGTCGGTTATTTTTTGCTATTGTATGAAATTGAGCACAGTTTCAGGCTTTGTACTTTAACGAACTCCTCCTAGAGAATTCATCTGTTCATCTTCAAAGTTGTTCAGTATTCTCACAAGGCATATGGGATGTTAAATTGCGAAGCTTTTTTGACTTCATTTTACGATGCGCGAATGGCAGTCCTCGAAAGTTTGACTTTTTCTTTGAACAGGAAGTGGTTAATAACTCAGCAATGCAATGTCTGATCGGGTTAAAATTCGACATGCGTGTTAAGAGTCCATGTCTGAAGGATTTCATAGAGCGATATACAGTGTCAGTTATAGCGCCACCTAATGGCAGCATGCAATATAGCATTTTCTGCTGTTTTTACTGCTATTTCAGACTGTGTTTAAAGGACATGCTTGAAAATTGCCACACTCATGTTACAGATCAAGACAAACAAAAAAAGTCAATTGGAGCGAGTTTCCAAAATCAACAGGAAGTTAAATATTTTGCAAAAAACCCTTAAAATGGCACTTTTCCGTGTCTCATACTTTAACAAACTCCTCCTAGAGAATTCATCTGTTCATCTCCAAAGTTGTTCAGTATTCTCTCAAGGCATATGGGATGTTAAATTGCGAAGCTTTTTTCACTTCATTTTACGATACGCGAATGGCAGTCCTCGAAAGTTTGACTTTTTCTTTGAACAGGAAGTGGTTAATAACTCAGCAATGCAATGTCTGGTCAGGTTAAAATTCGTCATGCGTGTTAAGAGTCCATGTCTGAAGGATTTCATAGAGCGCAATACAGTGTCAGTTATAGCGCTACCTAATGGCAGCATGCAATATAGCAATTTCTGCTGTTTTTTACTGCTATTTCAGACTGTGTTTAAAGGACATCCTTGAAAATTGCCACACTTATGTTGCAGACCAAGACAAACAAAAAAGTCAATTGCATCGATTTTCCAAAATCAACAGGAAGTTAAATATTTTGCAAAAAACCCTTAAAATGGCACTTTTCCATATCTCATACTTTAACAAACTCCTCCTAGAGAATTCATCTGTTCATCTCCAAAGTTGTTCAGTATTTTCGCAAGGCATATGGGATGTTAAATTGCGAAGATTTTTTTACTTCATTTTACGATGCGCGAATGGCAGTCCTCGAATTCAAACTTTTTATATGAACAGGAAGTGGTTAATAACTCAGCAATGCAATTTCTGATCGGGTTAAAATTTGTCAAGCGTGTTAAGAGTCCACGTCCGAAGGATTTCATAGAGCGAAATACAGTGTCAGTTATAGCGCCACCTAATGGCAGCATGCAATATAGCATTTTCTTCTGTTTTTTACTGCTATTTCAGACTGTGTTTAAAGGACACGCTTGAAAATTGCCACACTCATGTTACAGATCAAGACAAACAAAAAAGTCAATTGGAGCGAGTTTCCAAAATCAACAGGAAGTTAATTATTTAGCAAAAAAACCCTTAAAATGGCACTTTTCCATGTCTCATACTTTAACAAACTCCTCCTAGAGAATTCATCTGTTCATCTCCAAAGTTGTTCAGTATTTTCGCAAGGCATATGGGATGTTAAATTGCGAAGATTTTTTGACTTCATTTTATGATGCGCGAATGGCAGTCCTCAAAGTCAAACTTTTTATATGAACAGGAAGTGGTTAATAACTCAGCAATGCAATTTCTGATCGGGTTAAAATTTGTCAAGCGTGTTAAGAGTCCACGTCTGAAGGATTTCATAGAGCCAAATACAGTGTCAGTTATAGCGCCACCTAATGGCAGCATGCAATATAGCATTTTCTTCTGTTTTTTACTGCTATTTCAGACTGTGTTTAAAGGACATGCTTGAAAATTGCCACACTTATGTTACAGATCAAGACAAACAAAAAAGTCAATTGCAGCGATTTTCCAAAATCAAAAGGAAGTTAATTATTTTGCAAAAAACCCCTAAAATGGCTGTAGGGTTCTGTCGCTTTAAGGCATGGTTGCCAGGGTAGCGGTTTTCCCGCACAATTGGGCTATTTTAGAAAAGGAGTTGCGGGAAAAAATACGGAGTTGCGGGTTGCGTTTTTTTGGGCTACATTTATAATGTACCGCGGCCACAAAAAAATAAATAATAATAATAAATAATAATTGTGGATAAAGATAAAAGGGAACCTTTTATTAGTGGGTGTTGATCCCCGGGAATGAATACTTGGCAACAAACGCTGCTTCTTGCGAGACGCAAATAGGCGCGCGCGACACATGTGCTTTTGACATAACCAATCAAGCATCATCATCATCACGTCACTCCTTGAGAGCGTTGTAGTCAGAAGCGTCGGTTCGGTGGTCTGTGGATGAACAAGTACAAGTAGGCACTTCTGACTAGGGTCAAAAAAAATTCAGAGAGCACATGTTCTTATTTGACCTTTATTGTATGAGATTGTGTATTAAAAAAGCACAATGTGTGATATTAAGAATTTGGGTTAGACAAAAGGCCAATACTTTAAACTTAAACTTATATAAATTTTTTAAGGCCCTTTGTGGGAATCCAGCCGTTGTCTAATCTGATTGGACACTGAAAAATTGGGCCAGTTTTCATTCCATTTGGGCGGATTTTGAGTTGTCATTGGGCTGGAAATATTTCTGGGACCTGGCAACCCTGCTTTAAGGGGAAACCCCGCAGGGGCCAGGGAATACTGTGGCTTTAAGAGAGCACAAAACAAAAACTTGGTCATGAATTATCCTCCGGACATGTTGTTGTTTATTTGCATGGCGTTAGAGCTGTTGTGAACGGATATGAAATTGAATTAGATTTTTAGAGGAGTTTCCGCTGAGCACAACGGTATGTAATATGTGTAGGGTCCCTCACAGGGTAAATGAGCTATGAGCGGAAATGTATTGCACAAGGGGGCAAGTCCCCGGTACCTGTGACTCTCGGGCTTAAAGGTACGTTCACATCGAACGCGGGTCGCGCGGAAATAAAGCGCAACTCGCGAGTGAATGCACGCGTGTTTACTTTGTGTTTGATCGGCAGAGCCGCTGAATGCACGCAAGACATTCAGGTGTTGACTGGAATGCGCGGATTTGTGGGAGAAGCTACAGAGGCGCAGCATTGGTTTGGAAAATGGCGGACGGGATTGTTAAGTTTCTATCTGCACCACCAAGCTTTAAATTACTCCACAACATCAAAAACGTGTTCAGGGCTGTGGCTAGGAGCTTAGAATCCTACAAAGAGGAACCCTGCTCGGCGTGGTTCACCTACATTTCCACAGGTGCTTCAGTTTGAACCCCAGTCGCGTTCAGCGGGAGCTTCGACTGATCCAACCCCACCTCCCTGACCTGTTGCACGGGTAGCTCCAGCAGGAAACCCGCGCGTCTGTCTCTGGTCAGTATTCATGATAAATTCTGTGTAAATAATGACCAAGAAACTCCTAACCTAACGAACGGACGGGACTTTAATAAAAAAATAAATAACTTTCGTTTTTAACAATTAAAGCAACATGTTAAAAATGCTGTAATCATATAATGTAATTACTGTATTTGTTTAATTTAGAAATTTCAGATTTATACAGTATATTGTTGCATTTCTAAGTAATCTTAAATTAACTATAGATTAACTTGGTTCTAGTGAAGCAATAAACTGTGGTTTGCTTTAGTTTTTATTACAGTATACTCATATATTAAAGTAAAATATAACTTATAGTTGTACTTGTGGGAAATATATATTCCACAGCAATATCAGAATTACAAAGAAATGTTAACCTTCTTCACTGTAGTACAGTTAAAACAGTGCATATGTAAATGTTAGGTTTTTTTATTGCTAGAGTTTGAATAATAAAACTTGTTAAACAGTGGATTGAATGTAATACTGATGGTGAAATAAGTAAATCAGAGCAAATGCTAAATACAGGTAAAGTTAGAAAGTTTAAACAGTAATGATGTTGAAGACACCAGTGTAGTACAAACACATTTGCTGTCGTGGATCTGCAATCAGTTCTGCAACTAAATGTTTGTCTTCTCTCCTTTGAGATTGACGGTGGAGACTCCAACCTGGTCATCATCATCATCAGCAGCAGCAGCTTCATTGCTTGTATTTCCTGAGATTCCAAGATTGTCTCGGATACTGGGACTGTTGTAGCATGGAACTGTTCGGCGGAGGTGTTCATGGCTGTGCACTTCACTGATGAACGAAGGTCCATTACTGAAGGTTGTGAGAATAGGAGTCTCTTTGGAGGTCCTGCTCTGCCTGGAAGCACTGGACTAATATATTAAAGGGTTTCTCTAGAGCCCAGCTGATGGTTTCATTAAAGCCTTGTTTCGAACTCTCGTGATTTCCATGATTCATGTTATGTTCTTGTTTTCAAATAAAAAATGGAGCCAACCTTCAAATAAAATCCATGTCACGAAGCTTCTTTCTCATGACACAGCACCAGTCCAATCACGCATATTATATTATATTATATATACTATAATTACTTCCAAGCAAGATAGTTTTATTTAGTCTTATTATTAAATCAACGAACTCCTCCTAAGATATTTTATCTGCTCACTTTCAAACTCCAGAAATCTTCTCTTAAGGTATGTGGGATGTTAAATTGCGAAGCTTTTATTACTTTGATAAACGATGTACGTACACCAGTCATCGAAATTTGACGTTTCGCCATAAACAGGAAGTTATTATAACTCAGCCATACAATGTCTGATCGATCCCAAATGTACCAAGTATACTAAAAGTCCCTGTCTGAACACATCTACAACATTAATCATCGGTTATAGCGCCACCAAGTGATCACAGGTGGAACAGCATTTTTACCAATTTTGACAGGTTCCCAGAATATTGGCCAAAACAGTCCCAAAAAATATTTCAACTCATAAATATTTAGACTCGTTAGCACCACCTGGGGGTCATGACGCTTTGAGAAGGGATTTTTTTACTTGAGTTGCCTGTGTCATTAGGTAATTTGAACAGTTCTCGCTTGAATACGTATTCTAACTAAGGAACGGTCGTAGAGCGCATTGTAACCAATTGGCCACCCGAGGCGATGGCGACGTAGGTGCTCGAGCCCTTGATCGCTGCTTGCAGCTTTAATTATTATTATTATTATTATTATTGTCTATTACATCAATTAATCAGATTATTCAGATTAGTTCGCAAATAACCCACAGATTAATGTGGTGGAAATTAAAAAATTAAAGCAGGATGCACAGATAGTAAGCTTTCACATTGCCTACTTATCAAATATTTACATAAGTATTCACAGTGGGACATGGAATTGTACACATTGTATGACAATAAAGCATTATTAAAACAGTATTTACGTAATGTCGTAATTTCACAAAAACGATGCTGACTATGCTTAAAATCATCAATCATAATCATTACCAATATTAGACAAAAATATTATCTATGCCAGCATCTTGCGCATCAACACAAGCTTTTACTTCCATTACGGTTGAACTCGCACTAACATTAACAGCCACTTGGTGGCGCTTGATAGCGCGTCAAGCCCCGCCCACTAGATCCAGCAAGGGGGAGCTGGAGCTCCAGCGAGGGGGAGCTAGAGCTCTAGCTCCTCCCATTTGGCTCTGCAGCGAGCACCACCTGAAAAAATTTGTTTTGCTAAAATATGTTTTAAACACGTTTTATAAAGGAACGTTTTGAATTGTTGACGTTAACATGTACACGTTAGGCAGATGCACATCTTTACAGTTCAATAGAAACAATATTTTAGAGCACAATAAATTAAAGCAAAATAAAAGTATTTTAAAAAATTACAGTGTTAATATATGAATATGCAACACATTATGACAACATGTTTGAATTGTTGACGTTTAAATGTTGGTATTTGGCAGTAACCTAATCTTGTATGTAGCATATGTATAAAGGGAACTTATGTGTCAGGATAGACTTTAAAATATAAAGCAAATTTTAAGTCACCCAATGATTATTGTGCCCCAAAGCATAACCAAATATGTTTAAGAGCAGCATAAAGCAATGTCCAGATTTCTTTATTTAGCAATGCCTTGGTCAACAAATTGCCCCTCCAACTCTACAAGAAGATGAGCAAATGGCAGAGGATGTCAACTTTCATATTTCTGATGCTGGTTTCCCTACTTTATTAAACTGAAGCCAATTTCTTCAGGAGCAGTTTTTAAATGATGTAAATGCAAAAAAAAATACTGAAGGAATCTCAAACAGGGGTTTGAGCGGTTTTAGTATAGATCTCTATTGATAGCGTACATTCAAATGAAGTTGCTAATGTGTGTTTTTAGCACATTGATGTTTGGCTTTGTAATATTTTGTGGATTGATCCACAAACTGTTCTAAGGGATGTCCCATAAATTGATTATTCATGTGTATGAGTGGTGATCCATTTTGATTTAAATGCAAGAATTGGATGATTAGTACCTATTATGTCTTCTGAGGACTGCCACTAGGTGTAGTAGGCACCTACTTTATCAAAAGAACAGTGTGATGAAATCGAATCACCTAATTTTTCCACAGAATTTGACCAAAATTAGTAATTTAGTTTCTCTTCATTGAAAACACAACATGTCCCTCAACCAACAGCGGTTTTATGAGGTTTATTCTTGAATAGGGAAAACATGTATACACTACATTGTGTTATTTGAGCACCATCAAGCTTTCAGAAACACTTTAGAGACACCCTGGCCTTGGCTTTTGATCTCAAAATGGTCATTATCAGATGACCTCTGACATTACAAGAGACATTATTTCTGACCTCACAAGCTGCTAACAATCTGAGTCATGAAACAAGAGATACAGAGTCAAATTTTCAAAACACAATTCATCAGAACAGGCT
Organism: Danionella cerebrum; assembly: GCA_007224835.1. NCBI lineage: Eukaryota > Metazoa > Chordata > Actinopteri > Cypriniformes > Danionidae > Danionella > Danionella cerebrum. The sequence continues at coordinate 151,835 of SRMA01027214.1, read as the reverse complement.
CAGCATTTGATGTTAGATGGTTACATTAAAGCAGTAAGAGTCCACGAGATGCAGATGCAATTGTACAAAAGGAATGTTAATGCTTTAAAACTTTAAAGCTTAAATTTTATCAATATAGTTAAAAGTTTCTGTGTTTTCTCTCTCCGATTTCTTTTAGGCCTGGTGTGCATGAAATCAAGCACTTCAGTTGTGGAGCTAGTGATGTTGTTGTGCTCTCAGGTAAGCTCTCACGCTTTTCCCGGTCTTCCAAACCTGTTATATTCTTCAAAATATCAGAACATCAAAATAAAATGCTCTATTCTGAATGGCACAGAGTAAAATTAGACAACTGTCTAGATGTTAACAGTGAGCAACAGACATGAACACAGCCGTACTTGCTTAGAATGTGGGAACAATATGATGGGTTGTCCTGGAAGCATGGACATAAAAACATGCACGAGCTTATCTGTTCACAAGCTAATTGAGCAATAGTTGTTCTTGCCTCTCTTTATCATTTATTAATTTATTTATACTTTAAATATATAAACAGTACTGTACCACTTTGTGCCTTTTTAATCTATTTTTTTACCTCTTTATGACTTTGTTTTCCCTTTTGTTTGGGTCATGTGACCTAAACTTGTGACTCAAGCCTCTCTCATCGTTCGTTTGTTTGCATTTCTCCTTCTATCTCTCTTGCACTCCTTCCTCTCTCTTCCCTTCTTAAATCATTACCTCCTTTCCCAGGTGTCCATTGTCTGATGATTATTGTTTATTATCTTTATTTCTGTACATGTGTGATTTTGTTATGGGATCATTGCGTGCTGTTGGGTGGCATCCGCATACACAGTCCAGTTGTGAGTCATCATCATAATTGCCAATGGTTTATCCTACTCTTATTGTTCAGTTTATTTCGTAACTCCTCTATAGTGCTCAGTTCTTAGTTTAGTCAGGTTATCCCCATCGTGGGATTTTGTGTTATTCTTTGTCTTTTGTTTGTTGAAAAATGATTCTTTTGCTCAGCTTTTGTATTTTAGTTCATTCCTTAATTTCTTGACAAGTTCAAAGTAGCATACATCCAGCATTTGACCTCTTTAAGATGAGGTTCGACTATAGTTTATATGGTTTCTCTGTCTTTTTGTAAAAATCTTGATTTGGGTGGCTAAACATATATTCAGTGGTTAGATTGAGGGAGCTACTGTTAGCAACAGCTGGTCAGACTACATGTCAACGAAGCTCCTCGTTCAGAGTGCTTTTCTCAATAGTTCTCCGGATTACAAATGACTTCTACAAGGAGAGGTATGTTTGGATGCCAAGGAGAGAGCCCTCTCTTTACGCTTACCAAGGATGACATGCTTCGTCAAAAATGGTTTAAAAGCTTATGTATTATTTCATAGCAAAACATAGTTTATTATGATCCATATTTTTCATTTCCTAGTAAAATGCTGCCAAAAAATGGTGTAAATTTACTAGAGGATATTTACCAAGCAGACACGTCTTGAAAAAGTCTCTGTACTTGCTCCGGTTCCTCCGAAAACTCACTTTCTGGGTCCGACGTAGGATTGTGTGCATAGGCTTGTACAATATCCTCCGTTGCCATTTTGCAAAAAGGGGCCGGGTCGGAAGGGGGCGGGTCAGAAAGAAGGAGGGGGCTTTTAAAGAGACAGGTGAATATCGGGGCGTTACGCGCAACCATGATGCCAAGTCAAATTTCTATGAGGTTGTTTATGACAAATACAGCGATATAAAACGACACTATATGCCTGAAATCATATAATCCCCCCCCCCCTTTAAAGTCCAAATGCGAGTAAACAAATCTCCATTGTGACTCTAACAGTTAGAACATCCATAGATATTCACCTATTTCACATGAACACAGAAATAGTGTAAAGAAAATAAAGAAAAAGGATTATTTACTGTTGTGTAAGTCCCTACTATGATGCTGGAGGAATGCGTTTAGTCAGAGTCATTATCTGACCAATGATGTAATATATTTAACATACGTTTTATGCTGGTGATGTAATCTTCAATAAAACAGCCCAGATTCAACCCATGAATGACTGAATGAATATATCTTAGAAATAGTTCTAGTCCAGGTTTGTTATTAATGCCATGGTTGTTTACCTCTACTTCCGGGTTTCTTCCCACCGGAGCCTTATATGTAAACAGCTTAGTAAAATTGATAACTTAGTATATATGTTTTAATGTTTTGTCTTGGTATTAGTTATAATAATATAAAAACACTGTTAGATGTGGTTTTCATTTAGACTTACATTATTCTTTACATTTTACAATCAATGTGCTTTATTAAACACTTCTACACTTTGATAACCTTTTAGCGTAGAACAGATTGCTTCAAGGGCCTTAACAAAATGGAAATGTTAGCAAAACCCAATAAGTTTAAACATTTCTCCTACCTTTTCCAATACTTTTCCTCCTTGGACAGAAAGTAGCATAATCCCAGCTCATGTAAACACAGCACTGTGCTCTTTCTTTTAAATCCCAGTGACATATTACAGCAAGCTGACCTCCGGAGTCCCTTGTTAAGCCTTGGCTTTCCCAGAGGTCAGGGTCTCGATGTTGCAGTCAGTGCAGGAGATATTTAACATACCTTCTGTCAGCCCATCACTCTTGCTCCGCCAGTCCATAAGGAAACCATTACCTCAGCATCTCTTCCTCAGAATGCAGCCGCTCCAGAACTCGGCGGGACGGGGGATTTCACTCACTGAATGGCACCTCAGACTCTATGAAGTCCACACTGCTACCACCTCTACATTTGCTCTTAGTTTGCCCTGACTTAGGTGGCTTTCCTCCAGACTCTTTGGCGCTCAGGATGCATCCTGCTGTTCTCCGCTTCTCCTTTTGAAGATTTCTTTCCTTCACTCTACGAAGGTTTTTAGCTCATATCTCTTTTATGACTTCTCGCTGCTTGGATTTATAGCCAAGTGAAGCATCACTTTGAGACTCAAGCTTCTGGTTTTCTCTTCCTCCACCCCTGTTAGGCAGATAATGTTTCCAGAGCTCAGAGAGTTCTTGCCATTAGAAGCTCCCAGGGCAGAAAGAGCCCGATATATATCGATTGCCCAGAGAGCAAATGAAACTAGAGCTGGGCTCAGACGGGCTTTCAGACATAGCGAAGTCTGTTTGGAGCCAGAGCTCGCTGTTGGATCTGATTTAGAACAGGTTGCCAAAACCAGATGCCTTCATAAAAAAGGCTGTTCTTTTTTAAGGCCGAGAGATTGGGAAAATAAGATGAGGGGTCATAGTGGAAGTATTTAAACCTCTTTTGGTAAACCACACTTTGGTTCAGCAAGATCTGTCAACGATTTGTTTCAAAATAGTGCAAAATATAGAATTGTATTCACAGTATCAGTATAGATTTTCTTTTTTGAGAACAAAACTTATCACCAAGCAGGACTTCAATCTAAGAACCACCTTGTTTAAATTGACCTGTTACGTTTATTCTCTTTTGTTTATTTTATTTTTCAATCATTTTTGCGTAAAAAAAACATTATACTTATTATAATAAAATAACATTCAATATTACCAATATTTGCAATATAGCAAAACTTATCAAATAAAATAATAATAGTAACTATAATGTAAAATGCTAGTAATAAATGTGAATAAATAATACAAGAAAAAACAATTAAATGTGTTTTTGTTGCAGCCAGCCCTAGTATAAACCAAGTGTATGGAATTGCTGTGATGTAGGAAGTTTATTTGTCCATGATAACTTTTAACCTCACATCCCTTGAAACAAAGAACTAGACAAACACTGAGATGAAGCTACTAATGTGCTTCAAAATATCTTTCCAGGGATTATCCGGAGATGCTCAGTGCATGGAATGCAAGAACTCTTTTGTACAGTCTAGTCTAATTCTGATGTGGATGTAGTTTTATGTGTGAGACCAGAAGATCAGAGGACTTTGATATCTGCTTTTTACTGCTGATTATTTTAGGAACAAGGTTAATGTACACATGTATACAATATTTCTTTTTTTTCATTCATTTTTTGTTCATACATGAAATGAGAGTGTACAAGTTAATCATATTCTTTCATTTAATATGAAAGTCTTTTAGATTAATAAATTAAAATAAAATTAACCCTCCTCTTTTACAAAAATAAGCAACAAAATCTGCTTATCTTATCTGTGCATGTATTACTCTCATAGTTTGATGAATTATTGCATTGTCCTGAATACTGCAAGTTTACATTATGTGCCCTTTTAAATCATTTTATAATCTTCCACAATCTTTGAAAGTTTGTTTCACACGCGCTCTCATGTCGGACAGGCAGTGCTTGATACAGGTAACCACACAACTTTGAGGAGTTTGGTTCCAAACCGCGATAAACACCACTCAACTTTTATTCTCAATCCAAGTTTAGTGGAAAACTCAGCTAAACCAAGCAAAGTGCAAAGACGTTTAGAATTGCTTTAGAATAACTCCATGAAGATGTGACAGAATTTTCCAGCTAGTCATAGTAGCCATTTTCCAGCTAGTCATAGTCATAGCTAATTAAGTCCGGCAGGTGAAAGTAGAGACTGTGGGATGTAGACCCACTTCACCGGGAAGTGGATACTAGATAAGTCTAGTATCTGCGTGTGGACTCTGATACTATTTTGCAGATCTATTCTCGAACCAGCCTCTTGATTCAAAATCGATATGTTTTTGTATTTAGAACCGTTTCGTCTCAAATTTAAAGCATTTTATAATAAAGGAGTTATTACTTTTGAGAAAAAAAATATTTTAAAATAAATCTTAAAATTTTATAATCTCAATTTGAAATTTTTGTTTTTGTTTGACTTTGAGGTGCTTTATGCAATTTTGGAATAAAACATTTAGATTTTCCCCAATCCACTTTTTTGCTAAAGAAAACACATTTACTCAAATCCATCAAAATGTAGTTATTGCGTTTTTTTTTTTTTTTTT
>SRMA01027214.1:67058-146914 GCA_007224835.1 Danionella cerebrum | reverse complement strand
AAAAAAAAAAAAAAAAACAAATGTAAATATTGTCTAATCAGAGAATAGTGCTCAAGTTCCTCCTTTTCAGACAAACCTGCCAAAAATTGTCCAGTTGAAATACCATTTCTTATAAATGATAGTTTGTTTTTAATTAAAACGTAAGTGGACCTTCATGAACAGTTTAAAGAAAAAGTCTTGATGCACACAAATATTTTTTTTATATAAATCTATAGTGTTAAATGATAAATGCAATATTGTATTAGGTTTTGGTAAAAAAAAAATAAAATGCATTTCATTTGTATTCGTATCTCTGATCAATTGTCTTCACAATAACAGAAATGTTGTTGGCTTATTTCTAATACTATGTACATATATACAATACACAATTTTAAAGGTTTGAAAACCACTTGAAAACTGAAAATGAAAAATGAATGCTGTAGCCATCTTCCATTTTCACCGTATTGACACTTCTAAGGTTCTTGAGGTTGTGTAAATGTTCTTTTTCGTATCACTTTCGTAACTACACTGGGCACATCCAAACACATTCCACAACCCCAGTGCAAATCATGTAGTGCTCAGGCACATTCTGGAGCCTTTCCCCATCTTGTCTGCACACTAATGCACCTAGACAGCAGGACGCTCACTGCTTGTGACCCCACGACCCGCTCCGTTTTGCAAACTGTCACATTTATGAATAAATTAGCGATAATCATCTTGCACTTTTTATTTATGCCTCCTAATCAGTGTTATTCCTTTGAGGTCTCTGACAGCCGGTGTCTCTATCCAGTCAAAGTGGCTGTGGGTGCTGTAGAGGTCAGTAAGCTCTGTTTCGTATAACAACTTAAACATACAGAAAGAATCTAGTGCGGCATAGCAGGAGAGATATAGCGATGGACGACCTCCAGATGCCGAGAGCAGATAAAAGTAAAAGCACTCTCTCTGGGTCTTGACAGCTTGGATTTAGATGCTAGGAAGCTATTAAAGTTTGGGCTTACGAAGCCAAGAGGCACAAGCTTAGGTTTAAGTGCTACAACTGAACATTTTGTTCTTCCACTGTCTTTGTGGAGCAGGTATTTGGCTAATGACCACTCTGTTGAGAATATTCTGGCAGAAATTTTTGAGAGGACTTGAAGGTATAGGTTGAAACATAATTGGGCTTTGAGTGAATATTAGTGAGTGAGATTAACTTTGGATGTTCTCAGCGCTTCCTTGAAGAAAGGAAGTGGACTGTCTAAGTTTCCAGTCAGAATGTGATAATAGAGAAAGACAGATTCTTGCCATGAAAAGCTTGAACACGACACGATTTCATATCAGGCTGGAGTTTACGATGGGCTTATCAAGCTCTTTGAAGTAGCACGTAGAACCTGTTGTAATTGCTCAGGTAATTATTGTTTCAGGGTTTTCTGTGCATTTTGGAGCGTTTGAAAAATCACAAAACACAGAAAATTTGGTTGCGGTTCAAAAAGTGAGTGTTGAAAAATGGCATCAGCTTTCAGCTCATGGTGCAACAACAGATTGCTGTAGGTGAATTAAATTTGGCACACATGTGTAAGGTACCAAGACTTAAGTATTATTAAGACGGATCGCGTTTCCAAAATCGACATGGTCACCATTTCGTAAAAACCTTTAAAAATAGCCACTCATACTTTAACGAACTCCTCCTAGAGATATCACCTGTTCATCTCTCAACTCCATCAGTCATTACTAAAAGAATCTGGGATGTGAATTTGCGACTTCATTAAATACCGAAAGTTAGCATTTTGCCATGAACAGGAAGTTGTTATAACTCAGCCCGACATCATCTTATTAGGCTCAAACTTACAATGCGAGTTAAGAGTCCATGTCTGAATAAATTTCTACAGCAAACAACACACTCAGTTATAGCGCCACCTTGTGGCAACATGTGATATACCATTTTCAGCTGTTCTTTACTGCCGTTCAACTGTTTTATTTCAGGCTGTGTTTTAATGAAATGTTTGAAGTTTGAAACACTTATGTAAGGGACCAAAAAAGTACTTTGGTGCGAGTTTCCGAAACTGACAGGAAGTCAGTTGTTTTTAATTTGCTTGTAAAATTTTGTACAATTCCAGGACTTGTTCTTTTCTTGGACTTTCATTTTATCACCATCACACTTTGGCGTTCTCATCTAAAGTCTCGACTGCGTTAAATTACAAAGGTTTTTTTGAACAGGTCAGGTTTGGTGGTCAGCTGAATTTTAATGGTTCTTCATGAAGCAGAAACTTGTTATGGATGAATTGATAGATGCATGTTAAATTAAAATGAAGTTATATATTTGAATATATTTAAATGCTTCTAAAATCTTTTTTTTTTTTTTTTTGCTTTACGTTTTTATTATTTAAATTGTATGATTAATTATTCACCAATTTCAATCCTTTTTTACATGAATCCTTACATGGCTCATTTTAAATCCCTGTAGGGCAATTAAAAAAAAGCCCTGTACAATCACAGTGTGTGTGCTCTCTCTGAGGGCATCTCGGAAGTGACCTTCTCTTTTTACATGAGGGGTCGCATTACTGCTTTCGTGGACGTACTTGTCATCAGTAATGCACATCACATGGACTCATAGTCATCTAAACTCCACAAAATCTTTTCACAATCACATTCTCCCAATGCTGGGATCCTGTTCTCTTCCTCCAAGAGAAAAACTCTTTCAAAGGGGCTTTAGAAAGGCTACAATGAGTGTAAATTTGCTCAGTGTCCCAGTTGATGTCAGGCTGGTTTTCCCCACATCTGCTTGGTGTTTTTTATCTGTTACTGTCACAATGAGGTTAACATAATAGCATAATATAATAGGTTAACATATTATAATGTTTCTATGTGTCAATATGAGTAAAAGAAAGAAAACCCCATCTCTCTATGATTTTTCTAAGCTGAGCTAGAGATATACCAAAACGGTTGCTATAATAAACAGCATGGTTGCTATGGAAGAATCTTTGTCATCATCTTTTTACATTTAATTAATATAAATATAAAAATATCAATATAAATCAACCCCCATGGCTCTATGGTTTTCCATTTAGAACATATTCAACATTGAAAATTATGTTGCAAAGTGGGTGGAGGTTGACAAATGTATGCTAATTCACAAGCAATGATTGGCTTTCTTTGTGATTTTGATCTAAACTTTTTGAAAGAACTTTTGATCTTTTGAACTAAAGTGTTTATGACTCTACCAAACATACACAAATATAAATGTCTTTTACAATGGTGGCCAATGCGATTCAAAGCATTTCAATGACCTATTAGAAGTGAAAGGAACCCATTTCTCAATGATTTCCAATGATAGAGTGATCTCCATAGAGACGCTTAACCTTGACCTAATTACTGTGATCACTCACAGCTGCTTCAAACGGCCAAATGCCAACATAATTATAATACATTTTATTTAACTGGTGCTTTACAGAGACATTCAATATAACTGTACAGCATCAATGTTTTAACTATGGTCATTTCGAAAATGTAAGGATTTTTGTTCATATTTATTTTATATTAATGATTTATATTATATTAATGCATATTACATATTTTTACAAACTGGGAGTTTTTAACTCCGTATGCGTCACTGAACACGGTCCAAGCATCAACACAATGAATGAGAAATAAGGTGGAGATGTGTATTTTAAATTTTCGGTTAGTTAAATACACTAAACATAGCTGATACTATTGATTTAATTTTCGCTGAAAAGATTACCATTGTACTAAACATTCTGTAGTAACTTTTGAAAATCAATTAAAAACCTAAAGCAGAACTTAACTAAAATAATTATGTAACTTCATAAACAAATACATAAATAAATCAAACAAATCCATGTTTGTGTTTGTGAGCATTCCTGTTGTCAACAAGAAACCTCACAGCTTGCACCTCGTCCACCACGAGGGGAATGTTTTGAGGCCCACTTTCAGCAAATGCCCTCATTCTCTCTGAACTGCAACCCCACTCCAGCTCGAAGGAGAATAGAAGAGAATTTCCCATAGTGAGAAGCAGGCCTGGGTTTTAATCATCTCCAGGCTCTTGTGTTTGAGTATCTGTTTGGAACCCGTGAGAGACGTTCTGAAGCCGAGCTCTTCACTGATCTGTCACTGCCTCTCACGTGCAGGAAATGACTGTGTTTAAGGGGCAAGGGGATCCAGTTTCTTTTAGTCTCTACATCTAGCTTGTGTTTATGGTTCTGTGAGTAGAAGAGAAAGAAATGCTCTCACACATAAACATACTCAACGGGTTACATTACAGGCCTTTGGTCGATTGTGAAATCGTGGCCTTGCATCTTTTCTTTCTTAAAAAGAAATGAAAATTATTTTAAATGTGAATGCTGTAACTATAGCGTAGCTAAGAATGTGAATATGACTGAAACTGCCCACTTTAGTTCCTAAAGAGTATGTGATTATCCCTTTAGTAAAACACAACTTTACACAACTTTCTTGATTTTTGCAAAACATGTGCCTTGCTGCCAAAAAATGCAAAAAAAAAAAAAAAAAACACTGATTTAAAGTATATTTTGTTCCATATTAAGTCAGTTTAGACTTGTGTGGCAGCCAGAGTCGGAAGCCTGATATTGTTTAGAATTCCCAATCCAAAAACAAATCCCTAGATAATGAATGCATTATAGATGCATTTTCCAAACATCACCTAAAATGTGCATAAAAATGATCTTTTTAGCCTTTAAAAAAAGAAGTGTCTCTGATTGTAGCCTGCAGTAAAAGCCACGGGCCCAGATCTATCAGTCCATTGCCAATCTGTGCATGCCCCTTTAAGATTATTGGTTAATTGACTTACATTGTACAATTTACCAAGAACAATTCTGACCTTTACTGTACTTGTTATTTATCTCTGATAATATGGCGGATGGGCAACACAGTGGGGCAGTGGGTAACACTGTGGCCTTCCAGGTAGAAGGTTGTCGGTTCGAGGCTCGCCGGTGACCTTGAGTTTGCATGTTCTTCCTGTGCTTGCGTGGGTTTCCTCCAGGTACTCCGGTTTCCCCCACAATCCCCAAAAACATGCGGTTAGGTTAATTGAATAATCTAAATTCCATGTGTGTGTGAATGTTGCCCTGTGATGGACTGGCGAACTGTCCAGGGTGTACCCCCGCCTCTCGCCCATTGTGTGCCGGAGATAGACACCGGCAGACCCCCACGACCCCGAAAGGGAATAAGCGGGAATGAAAATGAATGAATGAATATGGCGGATCATATAGCACGTGTTTTAATCTGCAGTCTTCAGTCTTCATTGCAATGGTTAGGCACCACAAATACTCTGAAAATAACTGTATATTTTGGTTAGGGACTACATTGTCACTAAAATTCTTCCACCTGCAATACAATGTATAGCTGTAATCAGGCCCTCAAATACACTCTCCCATTTTCTATGTTTTGCTCTTGCTCCTGTATTTTTCCTTCTCTCTTTCTCTCTTCCTTTTCTTTGCTATCTATTTTTTCTCTTTCTCCCCTCTTTCTATTTCTTTCTTTCTTTACTTTCACTCTCTCTATTTCATTCTCCTGTATTTATATCTTTTCTTCGCTCACTTTTTCTCGTTGTCTCTTTTACTTTCTCTTTTTTCAATCTATCTGTGTCTTCTGTTTCTCTCTCTCTTTTCTTTTTTCTCTGCTCTCCTCTAGCTCACTCTCACTCTCTTCATGATATGTATCTGTCTCTTTTCTTTTATACCTCCTTTTCCACTCTCTTCGCCTTCTCTCCACCCCTTGCTCTTTCTATTTCTTTCTTCTCTTCCTCACTCTTTTTTGACTCCTCTATTTCTATCTTGCTTAGAAACACCTTAAAGCAAATGGCTCTGATGTTATACTACTCATTACTTTTGAGTACATTCAGAAGAGCTACTTTTTAACTCGTACTTAAAGTTATATTTAGAACAGATACTTTTACTCTACTTTCTTTACTTTTTTGTAATTAATGGTACTTTTAATTGAGTATGATATTTCAGTACTCTTTACACCACTGCTTTTTTACAAGCCCAAACCCAACTAGAGATTATTAAAATGAAATAAACGAGGTGGAGGCCAAAGAATCACTCCTCCAAGTGCATATAATACAGTAGAAACCATTCTAGTTCAGTGATTCTGGAAAAGTTTGCTGCTGGGTCTCGCTCCAAAGATTGATTTTACCAAACGCCATGAACCTGTGTGATTATATGAATTTAATCAACAACCGCCAGCAAACAAAATCCTGTTTTCAGGCAGACCATTGTAATCTCCAGACACAAGCCTCTGTTTCTTCTACACTGTATCCATTCTCGCATCTCTCATGACCACGCACCGTAGAGCTGACCCAACCTCAAATTATAAAAATTAAGCCACAATCCGACCCGAATTATCGGGTCCCGACGGGCTCTGTCAACCAGCGATTGAGTTGACGTATTGTTAAGGAGAGTCCAAACCTTATCCCCATTGAGAATCTTAGGGAAGTGTTGGAGATGCTTTGCACACTGGAAAACAATTCCACACTGGATAACAGGAAATAAATCTAAATACCACTGCTAATGTGTGTTGTTATCAAAGCTAAAGCCGCTTCAACAAGGTATTAAGAGTGTGAGCCAGGGATTGTACTCTGATTTAGTTTCATCTGCTTTTTTTCACAAAATAAATACACTTATTTATTACTAAGTCATAGTTGCTAAAAATGTAACTTTATTTTTGAGAGCATGCTACATTTTATCACTGTAAAAATAATAATAAAAAAGGCACCCACAAAAAGTGACCATTTTGTGCTGTTTTGTTTCAGGAGTGGCAGAACTCAATCCAGAAGAATGCTGGCTTGGCTTTCATTGAGCTCATCAACGAAGGGAGGTAAAAATGTGTGTTTCTTCCTCACAAACTGTTACCGGGGCTCACAAGAAGTTGTTGTTGAGTGTCTCCTGCTTAGCCTTTTGCTGATTAAAAGGGGGAGTTAGATTAGCCTTTAATCCTTTGATTCTTTGCAACAGTTTGATTGTGATTTACAGGTTTGTTCTTGAATAGTTATATTAATGATGAGATGACATGGTAAACAAACATTAAATATGGTGTCCTCTCCAGAATGTGTGCACCCAGTCGGTGTGCTCATGTCCATGTGTTTCATCAGGCTTATGCAGGTTGAATCTTGCAGATCCAGTGCTGCCTAAACTCACACCCATCTGCTGACCCGTCTGTGCACACTCTGTGAGAGAGAGAGAGAGAGAGAGAGAGAGAGAGAGTGAGAGAGAGAAAGAAAACATTGTTCGCTGTCCAGGGTCCTGGTTTATCATTCCCATTAGTCATCCCTAGCTCCACCTGCCCATCTGTATCACAGACATATTTATAAGTTGTAGAACAGTCAACCACTGGTTTCTTTGTTTTCTCATTTATGTGCTGTTTTCTTTCACTTTGATGTGTTATGGGGTATTTTTTATTATTTTTTTTTTTTTTGTGTGTTATTTTAAGTTCCGGTTAATTGAGCTGACAATCAAAACTATACTAGCCAATGAGTGAGAACCACCACTATCCCGCCCCCATTTGGAGGACTTGTACTCAATTGCAAAGGAAAATTTCAAAAGCAAAATCGAAAATGCTGATGAAATCCTAATGAAAACTCCAAAACTTAAGCTGAAAATGAAATGAGTATATTTAAAAGCAATGTGGATTTTTAAGGTAGTTACTGAAATTTTATCTTTTTAATTTTTCTTAATTATAATTACATATATTATTTTTTTTCTACTTTATGTTATTGTTCAGGTGCAATATTTTAAAAAGAAGAATATTATTGATTATTGTCAGGATATTTTCCTGGCAAGTAAAACAAATGCCACCTCACCCGTCGCCCATGAAATATGCGGTTAATCTTGTTTTCCTCCAACCATCTACATTTTTATGGCTAAAACTGGACAGGAGACAGATTTAGTGCCGATACGTACACAGGGTATTGCCCTGTTACTGACGGTAAATGTTCCTTAAATCAAGTTCCATAATTCAAACTTGAAAATGGCTCTGCTGAAATGAGACAATTCTCTAGAATCCAGAAGATAGATGCACAAGAACTAGAACTAGAACAACAAGAGGAGTCTCCAGACCCACATGGAAAGGAGATGAGTGATACAGGAGGGTTGTCTTTCAAATATCACTTCCAGGTTCAGTGAACACAGGTGAGTTAGTAGCAAGAACTGTAGATCCTATGATAATTGAAGGGCTGTGGGCAGGTTTTAAAGATATGGGGAGTGATTGAAGGTGGATAGCAATTGGGTGGTTTGTTCCATGAGAGGAGTGACTGCAGGAGTGGTAAATTATTAGTGATTAGAAGTAGTTTGTGATTCTGGGAGAGGAACTGAATCCCTGGCACACAGGGGATCCGCTTCCTGTTTCTAGTAAAAATTATATATCTCAATTATTAATATTCAAACAACACTTCTAGATATCTGTTATTGGAATTATCACTAGTCACCACTTTCATCACTAGTTAAATGCAGTTGGAGATTTCTCTAATTAGACTTGCATATAGTGGTAATTTATTCAGAGAATGAGTCTGTAATTACAATTTCAAAAAGTCACAGCTCATTTATAGTTATCAGCAAATATTTCCCAAATGAGGAATATAATAATCATAAAGGAATTGTCGATGTCTGTAAAGTACATCTACTTGTCAAATAAACATTGTAGACATATTATGATTATTCACATTCCAGAGAATTGTCTATAATTTGGATTTTCACTAATCAGATAGAGTGTGACTTGTATGAGAAGGGTATTAAATGTTAAAATGGCTCTCTGTGCCGAGGGAGGTAGTGAAAGAAGCTTCCTTGGCAACCTACTCTGTATTAGCTTCCTTATGCAAGTTCTGTATACTCTGAGATTTGTGGGATTTTCCATTTGAGAGCTGTTCCTCGTAAGTCGTGGCCTGTCTCCAGCACTTGCTTTCGTCTCACTGACGTTCTCAAAGAAACCACATAAAGGGTTCTGCTGCTTGTTGATAAAGATGAAAACTAAAATACCTATAAATGTAATTTCATTGCCTTTTTATTAGTTTCATACCCACACAAAACACCATTTGATTTAGTTATACTTTTTCCTTATTTCATTTGCCCTTTTTTCCATTTTTTGTAGCCATTATGTTGTTGTTTATCTTGTTACGAACCTTCAATGAACTCACTGAAACAACGACTCAGCATTGCACAGAATGATTTCTTCCTTTTGCTTCTTTTCTGAACTTGCATGACAATGATGCTGTGGGAATCTGGAAATGTTATGTTGTGCTTCTCCGTGGCTTTTACATTTTAACTCTACACCAGACTGAAGCTACTCATGCGGGCAGAAAGAGAATGATCTCAGTTTTATGAGCAATTAAAACAAAGCTGAATTAATTATGTGTACAATACAGATTAACACTGGACACATAACACACTATGTATTTTTTTGTATTCCAGACTCCTTTGTCATGCAATGAAGGATCACATTGTTAGAGTTGCTAACGAAGCGGAGTTCATCCTGAACAGACAGCGAGCGGAGGATGTTCACAAACATGCAGAGTTTGAGGTAGACTGACTGACCTTCTGTGACCTAAAGCAGATGCACATATTCACATGTATTAAATCCCAAGGACCAGTTCAAGAATGCGAGGGTAAACAGGAAGCTACTAGTCAGAAACAAGAGCTAGATCTGACGCAACACTAACCAGATTAACATCAGCCCTTAGTAAGAACTTTAATCCAATATTGAAAGCATAAAAATGATCTAAAGTAAAATCTGTTTTGTGAATCAGATAACACAGAGCAGATTTCTGGAAAAAGCTGCAGTGTAGTGGGGGATGGGGCATATAATCCGCTGCTTTGGGTTTGTAATCCCTCTAATGCCTCATGACAGAGTTTTTATTACTCTATTTACAGTGCAGAAAAGTACAGTCATGTTTAGATATTTTAGCTTTTTTTCTGCTTTGATTTGGCGCCACATAGAAAAAAGTAAAATTAAACAATTTTTCAAATGTTTATGAATTGTTTGAACAAAGTAAGCATGAATAAATAATGAAGATTCTAAAATATAAATGCTCCTTTTTTGTCCTTATAATGTCATTTATCACCTGGGTCTAACTGGTGGCACTGCAGGATATCTTCTGAATATCCTCATAAATTGTCTTTGCAGACTACTCTATCTACGATTCTCAGTGTCTTTTGCATTTATTTGCATTTCTTAAAAAAAGATTGACCAGCACATCTTGAGCCTCTGCTTTCAAACCGTTGCCCTTGTTAATACAGTATAACTACCGTGTGTTTGCTTCTGTGTTCGACCCTCCCAATCATACCTCGGAAGCAAAGTTCATTAGATTTCAGAGATCATTAGCACTTGTTTGGTATAATTGGTTGATCACACATCTGACAATAAGCAGATGCTAATTGGCTGACCCAAATAAATAAATTAATTAATTAAATAAATTACAAAAAATATATATATATTTATTTATTTAAATAAGTTTTTGGTCATCAATTGCTTCTTTAAGAGGTTCCTCTGTCCTCCACTTGTTACTTCTATCCGTGTCCACAATCTCAGAAAGTCACCTTCCAAACTCCACCATGGTCAATACAAAAGAGCCGTCAATAAACACCAGAAAAAAAGTTGTAGACCCGTACCAGGTTGGTATCTTGATGTCAAGAAATTCACAGTGGTAGTAATTTTTCGAAAATAGTGACCTAGAAGAAGGTTGGTTAAATGTTTTTATGCTCACATGAAACCAAAATATAACTTTGGTAAAAAACTCAACTTGTATTTGGAAGTGAAAGAATGCTGAGTTGCATCCAAAAGAACTTCTGTGAAGCATGAGCGTGGAAACATCATGCTTTGGGGCTGTTTTCTGCAAAGGGAACAGGATGACTGATGAAGAATGAATGAGGCCATCTATTGTGGGAATTTGAGTGCAAACCTCCTTCCATCAGCAGGTACATTAAAAATGAGCATGCCTGTAATCCCATACACACCACCTGGGCTTGGTATTTCAATGTCTTACAGTGGCCTTGCTAGTCTACAGATCGCAACCCAGGAGAAAATATTTGGAGAGCGACTCACCCAAAAGATAAGAGAATGGGCCAAAATACCCGTGAAGACCTATAGTAAATGTTTACCTCTCAAAGGGTAGATGAAAAAGGATTGAGATTTAATTTAGTTGCTGACCTTTTTTTTTCATTTTGTCTCATATTGGAGGTGTACCTCTCTTTTTTTTAAATTGGTGAACAATTTTTTTTTCGTCCTATGTATAAAAGAGCCAGCTCTAGTACATTAGTATTCAGCCAAACCAATGCATTTAAATATAAAGCTTGAAAGTTAAGATTAATGTCACAATACCTACTTAGAATATCACTGTGAGCTACCCATTGTTATTCTGACAATGATTCAGGGGATGCTGTAAATGTAAATCAAGGTTTTGCTGGATGTACGGTTGAATCCGCCACTGTGGATCTTCTGATGTGAAGGTCTACTGTGTTGCATCAGTATTCTGTATATGAATCTCTCTCTCTCTCTCTCTCTCTCTCTCTCTCTCTCTCTCTCTCTCTGATGTACACACAGTGATGGAGTGATGTGCCTCTTATCTGGAAGGCACAGCCTGTCTGAGATGTTTGTTTTATATACTGCTCTTGGGCATCCTTGACCTTATAGATAAAACATAGCATACGCTTGATAACCAGCTACTAGCTAACGTCGGCTAGCTTTTCAATCGCGCTTTATTGCGTCTGACTGAAGATTGAAGATTCAGTAAACTGATCAGATATTTTTACAATTAAGCCAGTGTCACTTTCAACCCTAATATCCTCCCTTGAAGTGATAAATAACGTTTGATATTTGTCAGTGTGGCATGCTGTAAGGCGAGATGACACCAGGAGATTGAGTTATCGGCTGTTTGAAGAATATGTCGAGGTATAATATCTGACAGAATTCAAATATAAGGAAGGAAATTCAATTACCCCTCCTCCTTCACCCCGCCCCGCCTGTACCCCAGCAGCTTGTGTTTGGCAAATTAGATTTTGAATATTAGCAGGAGTTTGGGCCCCGGGGGCCGCGAGCGAGACAATCTTATTGTCGAGTGAGGATGGAGTCGGCGGGTGGCTTCACATCACTTCAAGACTGAGAGAAGCTTTTAGTCTGTGCTGTTTAAATAAACCCCTTTCAGCTTTAGCAGACGTAAAAAGAAGAATGCTGCCATATTTTGGGCTGTGCATCATATAGACTTATTACTTATACATATATTACTTATTTGTTATGTTTTATCTAATTGTTAAATTGCTCTTGATGCGTCACTATCATTAAATTACGTACTACAGATAAACTTACTCTAAAAACGGTCTTTATTGGAAATAAAGAAACCTATTACATAGAAATTCAGACATAAAAAAATTGGTTGAATAAATCATGTCTAAAAATTATAAATCATGGGGAAACATAATGTTATTGACTATTAAAGATAGTCACAAAAAGACCAACATTAAACAATAACCTATACAACATCCAAATCTGTTAATCCAGCCCATTACCCCTAGGGGTCAAAATATGTCTTTTTGTCTTATAATTCTGTATCTATCCATCTAAAATCTTAAAATTGGTCTGATCATCATGCTGAGTCGGACATTGTCCATTTTTAGTCTGTCAGCCTTTTCGAATATTGGCCATCTTGAATTTAGTCAAAAGTTTCCTTTTTTTTGCAAATGCACCAACATATCTTTACAAAAGTTTACTTGCATGTTTGCCAACATCTCCCATGCCTTTTGGCAATTTGAAGATTGATCTCCACAACCATTGACATATTGCCCCAAACATCTATGTATGTCATCAGTGCTTAATGTCGATCCCTCAATAAAGCTGGCAACAGCGCCACTTTAAGGTCAAAGTTTATAAACATCTTTAAAGGGCTAACGCTCTTGAATTTTTATGCTTAGGTAGTTTTGCCTACAATCCAATGAAAGGGTGTTCTTTTGCCTGATGTTTTAGCTTGTTGATGTTTGCCCTGTATTACTGCTTGCAGATTTCTTTAAAATTTGCATGTCTTTTCAGAATAGATTTCGTTTCAGTTTTGAGAATTTGTATAGTTTTTTTTCATGGAACTTTCAACAACAGAAATGATCTGAATCAACTCTAAATGTGTTCTTAGTTTCACAATAACAAATGTCCTAGTATAATCTAATCCTGAAGCAAAATGCCAACAATACGATTGAAACCTCTACCACTTTTTACGATACATATAACATTTTCTGCTAAGTCAATACATTCGGATAAATCCTTTATATTGTAGTTTTAGAAAAATTGTTGCTTTATCACATGTGTTCCCTTTTTATTCTTCCTTTCTTTCAGTCCAACTGTGCACAGTATGCAGCCGACAGAAAAGAAGAAGAGACGATGTGTGATCACCTAATCAGTGCATCCAAACACCGTGATCATGTGACAGCAAATCAGCTGAAACAGAAGATCCTCAACATCCTAACCAATAAACATGGAGCCTGGGGCGGAGCAGCACAGAGGTACTCAGTGCAAGTCTCAACTCTAATTACTTTAGATGCATTCTGGGAAATATGCTCTAAGTACATTTTTGTCTGGAATGTTGAGTTTTGAATCAAAATTCCATTTCATTATTCTAGAGATTTCTATCCTTTTTTCTTTGGCATTAAACCTTCACCTTTAGTGAGTGCAACTTCCAACATTAATAATTACTTTTTAATGTTTTAAAAGTAAACATTTTACAATAATTTGATGATTCAATTTGGTGTCATAATGAGGTTGTATGAAGTTATAAAAGTAGTGCACACATACAAACTAAAAGCAAAGCAAAATCAAATGTCAAAAACAATCCTCTGGGAGTGTAGCTTTTGCTGCTGAAGAACAACCCTTGTTCTCCTTCCTGTGTTGGTGATGTATGTGTTTGTATCGTCTTTGTGGTCTGTGTATGCTCCTTTTTCTGGGTGGGAATTACACTATTACCTCAGTGACACAGACACACACAGCCAGGCCTCTGATGTGACTCCTATTTAATGTCATTCTCTTGCTCTCCAGCAGGGTCAGTCTGCAGGTCAGCAAACTCAATTACCACACCAGGCCACTGAATCCCCTGAGACACATCAGTGTGTGTGCTCGTGTGTTTGTGTGTTACAGAGGAGCACCTGGCAGTTGTTACGATGGTCCCCAGGCTCCTGTTAAAAATACAGTCTTGGAAATACATTCTTCCATTTCCCCAGCAAACACACACAAGAAAGAACCCATTCAATCCAAAATCTATATTTACAGCATTCTGTGAGCTTTATGTTTTCATATCATCTTTTGAAACAAGAAGAAACAAGTGTCGACTGTTCATTTCAATTTACACAATCGATCCAACTATTTTAGACCCTGAGGTAAAAAAAAATGTTCTTATCTTAAATTTCTTCTGCATTTTTTATATACGGTAAGCTATTTACAACAACATTAAAACCCACTTGCTTATTTACATAAACCATGCTATAAATGATAATATTGGAACCCGAATACATAAAGTAAAACAAAGATGAACTACACTGAAATAATTTTAAGAAAAAAAAAAAGTATTTGATAACTGATTAATCACATAATTTTTTGCAGTTGATGAGAATTAAAAGTGTAAATAATTAATGTAAATTTAAGACATATCTGATTGTTTACAATTCATCACAAAAATAAGTAGTCTAAACACAAAAGAAACATGAAATATCCTTTTAGGGAAAACCTGAATAACATAAGACATGTCCGCTTTGGTCATGTGACAGGACTTAGAAGGTAAAACTATGAAATGAGCAAAAAGGCAGAAAATAAAGCCAATTATATAACAGACTGTATATATATATATATATATGGAATCTGGCCTTTTAAATGATATGTGTGCCCCAATTAGTTAAGACACAGTTAAGACAAAAAAAATTCTAATTAACAGGCATTCAAACAAAAGTGAGTCTAATGATTCATTTAAGGGGTGTCCAACAGACAGGTGAAAATAAAAGAAGGGCATTACCTAACAAAGAAAAATGGCTCCCCATGGAAGAAAATGTCACAAAATCTGAGAAAGGAATGAATTTTATTTAAAGAAACTGTGAAAATACTGTAGCAAATATGATCCAAAGATTCAAGAAAGATGCATGTGCAACCATCTTACAGCGATGTCCAGTCCATCCTTAGAAGTTATCATCTTGACAGGAGTGTCTTCTAATGATAAGGGTAGTTAGTTAAAGCAGTAGAAAGCCAATTTGTATCCACAAATACACTACCAATCAAACATTTGTAAACACTGAATTTTCTTGCAAATTTCTTCAGGATTATGACCCAACAGCATCTTGTGTTTAGGCATTATATTTAAGTGTACACCTTCTTTAAAGTCACCTCATCTTATTTGATTCATGTTATAAAAAACAAACTGCATTCCGAAGCAGCTACCGCAGACACATTGATAACAATAAAAAAGCTTGAGATGGTGGTTTGGCTGAAATCTCTGCCACTATCCAGACGTATTCAAATATTTATGAAAACCACCTGGAAGGCATAACATTTGCATTGAGACAAAGGGTTATTGAGTCGGGGCACATAGTAAATGGTACCACAAAACTTCCAACAAATTCAAATTTAATGGTAACCTGCTGGAGAAGAAAAATAATGCAATATGTTCATGAGCTCAAGGCGCTGTTACAGCTGAGCAGCTTAGTCTTATTCAATGCTACATTAACTTTCCCATTTATGTGGCTTCTGTAAAATAGAAAGCCTGCAGCGTTCTCAAGTGAGTGAGTGTGTGTACTTTGCATATGTGTGTGTTAGCATGCCCGCCTCACAATGTATTTGTATTATTGTGTTTGTGTGCTCTTAAGCTTGAGCACTCCCATATTACTTTTCTCTTTTTACTGCTGCATGCTTGATCTGGTTCGTGTTGGTATTCTATAACAAATTGTGGTTACAGTGGGGTTATTAATTTTGGAATCTGGGTTTTTTAAGTGATCCAGAACTCCAGCTCATCCCGTCCCCATTTCTAATGTAACAATTTGAGTAGGTTATGACTGTAATGTTTCTATTTAAGCCCGACAACAGCGTAAATTCAGCATTCAGTAGATGTCTAAACTGAACTACACTTTAGAGGGTATGCTTTGTGTCATCTTCTCACGAGGCCACTCCCCCTTCACTGAGACTGAATGGCAAAATTAGCTGTGAAATGGCTGCGTTTGGAAAAGTACAGAGCTATTCTGGTGGTAACACATTTAAGTTGAAAATAATTGGACTGAATTGAAAAGGATTGTCCAGCTTTTCGTGTATATGAAGATGTGGCCAGAAACCGGAATTTTGTTTATTCTTTTTATTTCCCCAATGGGAAAGTACACAAAGAAAAGTTTAACGACACGCAAAAGCCTCAATGCCTGGTTGTACTTTAAAGTGGAATTTGTTCTGAATGTGACAAAGACATCTCGGCACATTCTGATTGTACAGTGGTACCCCGAGATACAAAACTAATCTGTTCCAGGGTCACGTTCGCATCTCGAACATTTCGTATCTTGAAGCAAGTAAAACGCCTAATCCATGTAACAACAGATAAGTAGATGAAAAAAATGGAAAACCAGAGAAAAATCAAGTAATGTTTCTTCAATCCTTAAATCTACACGTTGTTAATGTAATAAAACACATGTAAAATACGTAATATGTACACAAATTTGAAACCTTACCTTGAGAGTGAAGCGATGTGTCATAAGAGGTGGAACGGATGGCAGAAAACATTACGGCACCACGTATGAAAGTTAACTTTCTCGAGATATTTCACAAATTACTAACACAAACACGGTTTCAAGCACAAGCGCAGACAGATGAAGAGTGCGTCACTGGGTTTCTCTAACTTGCGCTACAGAACAGCACTTTCCACATTATAATTGTTATTTCTTTTATGACACCTTGACTCCAACATTTGTTATGGTACATTATTGGTAAACTATAAATAACATTTCACTGTGTTGTTGAAGTTTTTTGAAGCGTATCAGCACCCGGAAGTGCACCGTGACATCAAGATATCAAGCAGAAAATACAGCAGGACTGTCAAATTTCTCTTTGCATCTTGAAACTAAAAATTTCCCACAGACAGTTGGTATCTCGAACATTTCGTAACTCGAAGCATTCGTATCTCGGGGTACCACTGTATGTGGACAGGCATGAAATAATTTTTTTACAGTATTTATTAGAGCCACTGTTGGCTATAGTCTGGCTTCCTGTGGATGATGTGGTCATTCACTCAGGGTCATGACCTTTGGGGATTCATTGTTAAAAAATGGTTTTTAAGTAGATTGCATATAACATAAGGATGTTATTATTCATTTACAAAATTTGAAGATTTGGTCTGTGTTTAATTAACAATTTCAGACAATAACAGGGAAATTAACAACATCTTATTTACCAAATAGCCTTTGGCGTCTGTCAGTGGACTCTATAGGCCTCTACACACAGACAAATCTTCGGATGGCTTCTCAGCAGGGTACCTTTCATCTGGGTCAAGGAAATGTTGATGCAATGAGGTTCTCTGCCTGATGATGCTGTTTACGGTGCGACAGATGCACGAGGAAACAGAAACGAAGAAGATGATGATAGAGAAGAAATCATAGAACACATATAAAAAAAATTGCAGATGCCGAGCATTTTAAGCTGTTGGTGACTAATCACAGGAGGCCGATTGACAAAAATGGGGAGAAAAGAGGGGATTTGTGGCTTCTGTTTCCTGTATGAAGTTGCTATGAAAATAGGTGGAATGAGGCACCAATCGGCTCTTTACATCATACTCGTGTCATAAAAAAAGGGCCAGCTTTCATTGGTCGTTCTCCTTTGGAAAAAAGAATCTGATATGGCAATGCGAAACTCGTTTTTAATGCCACCACTCGCTCAGTCAGATGTCCGAGCTTCCATTGGCACCAATGGTTGTCGATCGCGGGGCATTGGCGCACGAATCTTCGGATCAAAATTTGGTTTATAATCTGGGTTAGACTCAGGGTTGGTACTACATCGCACATTGATTGTGTTAATACAGTTATAAAAGAGATGCTCTGTTCAGATGTTTCACAGAGCTGGGTTCGCTTGAAAAGGACTGTGTAGGAAACATAGGGGTGTGCGGAACAGAGGTAAACGGCGTGTTTGAGGGAGGCTAAAAATATGAGCTGATTCAAAAACGTTGTTTATGATAAATATTGCATTTCAAACGTTGTAGAAGGTGCAGTGCTAGTCTATAGGGGGCCAACATTTATTATAAATCTGGAAATGCCGTAGTATTGGACCATTGGGTGGGACATACGACATAACAGTACATGTAACGTTTTGAAATAAGCTCATGCTTCAATCGTTAAAATCAAGGTCAAACAATATAATACTTTAGTGTTTTTATTGAACTCTGCTACTAATGCTTCAAATTGTAAAATAATATTAGATACAAATCATATTTATTGCTATGTGTTATCTTTACAATGTTATATGTCATGCATGAATTGGATGGATATTGTGTATTAGCATGACTTGCTAATGTTGCTTTCGTGTTTACCGCAGGAAAAAGTAATCGAGCTCCTTATGAAAATTGAGCTTACATAGTGCTGTAGTATAATAGCTTTACCAAGACAACATTGTAATCTGTCAAAAGATGCACTGCTGCGTAGGGATTTCTCAAAGACTGCACAACCTTAAAGCCAAATAAGGGAATCCTGCTCATGAATCTAGAGTTCGATCATACTTTCTGCTTCCCTGATGATGAATGTCCCCTGTATTGAGTTGACATCAGAAAATCAATGCTTCTCAAATTGAAACAGTATAGGGTTGTATTGATCTGGGCTGCTAAATCAGAAGGAGAAGGCTTTGATAGGACGTGGGCAGACAGCTCAGAGCCCAGTAATGACACACTATCAATTTTGGCTTTACACTGATAAATCAAGGCGAAAATTGGATGTCAGATTTTTTTTTCTTCTTGCTTTCCTCAGAGGGAGTTATTTTGCTTTCCCTCTCCTCTTGACCTCTGACCTCTGCCAGTGAATTATAAAGTTCAGTCATGTCAGAAGTGAGACAGCGTCAGCGTTGGGATTAATGATGGAGAAAAAATCTATGAAATTGAAAAATGATGGAGGCATTTATTTGCATGTTATTGGCCCGCTTTCTGGGTCTTTAAAGCACATGTCATATTTAAAGACAAGTTATGGAGGATTCTCGTCACAATCAATTATTCATTTGGGTTTTTTTTTCAGTGAAAATACTGATTATTGCATTTTGTGAACCATCTTAAGCAGTTTTGTACTTGCATTGTATTGAATATTTTCGGTTTTAAATGAATAGAATACAAATTTGCATAATAAAGCACTCTTGTCAACTCTGGAAAAACACTAGTGTATCTTTTTATAAATAATTGACATTTTAAATATATAAATATATATATAAGCGGTGAACTAATTTAACCCAGCGTTAGATTATCCGTGTAAAGCATATGATCTTACATGTAACATGCTGCCATTTTCTTAATCGACTTATACTCTGTGTGTGAAGAGGTTTTTGACATCACAGTCTGCTATTTTACATAGGATCTATTATAAATTGAGTTTAATTGTATTGACTCACTATTTTTTAATTTTATGTAAATTTTGAAATTATGAATTTTCCTGGAAAAAAAAAGTAAAAAAATGGAGCTTCACTAAGGTTGTGGTAAATGGTATTTAACGATAATTAACTGTATATGTCTGTAATTTATAGTGACATATAAGGTGAAAGTTATTAGAGGAAGTTTTAAAACTACTAGAGCATGAAAGACCAGGCAGAAAACCAAAAAAGGGGCACCAGTGATGATACTTTATGAATTATATTTTCACCACAAGTCTTTAATTTTTTTTTTTTATCATGTTTCACCAGAATTCACCAGTTTGCTTGTAATCCTCAGAACCTAGGCATTGTCCGTTCCTTATGCTAGCTGTGCAAAATACGCTCTTCCCACGCCTCGTGTCATGCTGAATAAAGCTCAGACGCAGATTTTACAATCAGCATTTTTCCAGTAGAAGGACACATAGCTGACTGTTCTAGCTGTCCAAAGATTCATCTTCTCAGCCTCCATTACCTGAAGTTTAACAAATCCAGAAGCTGTCTTTGGGTTGCTAATTGCACCAGAATGGCTGCATGTGATGAAAATGTTTAGTGTGTGGTCACATTGAACAGGCATCCTGTGGTTTTCTTCATGCACTTTATCAACATCAGCAATATGGCTGACAGCGGCTCACCTGGACCACGACAGACCTTAACTTAACCTGACTCCGCTATTGATTCTCTGTGCTCTCTCTTGTATAATTACTTTTTTTAGGGGGCTCTGAAAGGAAGGGTGAGATGGAGAAAAAGACAGTGGTGTGAGTTGGAGACTAGTGGCAGCTATTGATTTGTTGGGGAATGAGGGAGGCCGATTTTGCTTGAATAACAGGGCATGCCGTCTCTAGTTTGATGGATAGGGGCAGGGTGGTACTGGTTAATAACTTGGTAATACAATGGAACCTTCCGGATACATAGAGCACAGTTAAGCAGTTTCATTGAGAAGGGGTTCAAAGGTTATCAATTCTAATAGCAGCAATCACAGTGAAATATAAATTTATAGCTCTAATGGGGATAGCCTCCCAAATATTGGGACTGAGATCAGCTGTGCTCTACTGTGTTGTTTATTAGCAGGGTTTTCAAGGTACACAAAGGGCATATTTTATTACAGGACTAAGAAACTAACAATGAAATATACGTGTACAAATCCCAGAATTAGTTTATTATGGTTGAGACTTATTTTTCTTTTTTGGTGATGCAATTTGTATTGGTCGTATGACTTATTCTGAATGTGGTCACAGGTAAAGTTTTACTGCTTATTATGAATCATTGTGTCAGAAACAGACAATATACTGGCTGAAAAAAACAAGAGTCCATGTAAAACATTGGGAGATTACTTTCTGTTATTATTCTAGCAAATGAATATAAAAGTCCTCCCCTATTTTCTCTGTCAAGAGGCATTGAAGCCATATAGAGATTTAATATTCATTTTTATTAAAATCTCTACCTGATTATAAGGAATTGCTGATGGGTGTTCCGTTTTTTTTGTTTTTTGTTTTTTTTTTGTTTTTTTTTCTGTCTTGTTTTTGTTCAGTTCTTTTCTGTTTAGATATTTTTTTTTGTTCTGGTTTGTTTTTGTTCTACTTTTTTGTTTTGTTCTGTTTAGTTCTGTCTTTTTGTGTTTTGTTTATTTTTTTCTGTCCTCTTTTTTTTGTTCTGTTCAGTTTAGTTTTTTTGTTCTATTTTTTTTCCTGTTCTATTTTGTGCATTGGAAATGGAAAGTACATAACTGAACTTATTTTCTTTTCATTTTATTTGTAGCTAGAAAGAATGTAACTCAAATGATCTTTGACATTTAAAGACTTATGTCAGCGCTATTAAAAATACTACCAAACTCAAAATGTTTCACATAGCCTGATCCCAGAAGCCCATATGTCTTCACTATAGCATGTGCATAGCAGATTGTGAGCCAAGGTAAAACATTCCAGATGTAGAACAGTATCTCGGATTTATAATTCTTCCGCCCCTATATTGTAAATCTAATGCCGTTGTTAATCCCTGTTAGAAATTCCTATTCAAGAGTGGTATTTATGCAAACAGTGTGCAAGCTGTGTTTGTAGTTTGTTTTGAAACATCCATGCTCAACATGCTGAATATTCTGAGTTTATAAATACCTGTAGTCTACAGTTCCCTGTGGACAGGCTTAACCTCAAAGCCCTTGTAATTTTCTCAAAAAAGAGATGCTTTAGAATGATCATCAGTTAAAGAGAATAGAGTGACTGCTGGAGTTTTCTATCTCTATTGGCTCTTTCTTAATGAGAGATTGACAGTTTGCTGAACTGACTGACCTGTATTAGAACTCTGTCTCTCATGGAGGCTGATGCTTCATCCTTTTTTATCACATTACAAATAATTAAGGTACTACAGACTGTGTAAATTTCAAAGGGAATAGCATTCAATTTATTTTAAAACAGGAAGCAAATGATTATCTTTATTGATTATTTGTACATTGCATTTTCAGCATATTTTTTCCTTTGATAGACAGCTCTCCATCACTGGATTTGATTTGATTTGATTTTAGATCTCACACATTCATCCCAATCATCCCAATGCTTTACATTTGACTTTGGCTTTAAAGTGAACTCTTGAAAGTGACTTGTGACTTTATTTATTTTACTAACAAAAGTAGTTTGTGCAGAAATTGTTTTCAAACAACGATAATCAATAATTTCCGTCTCTCGCCATCAAATTTTACTGTTTAAATATGTTGGAAAAAATCCCAAAAGAAGAACACCGACACCATGAATACAATTGATGTTAATTTTAATTCCCTATTTTTACATACTAAGTTTGGTTCCTATTTTTGATCAAGGAGATTAAGAGCATATGGAGACACAAAGCATCAAAGAGAGAGAGAAGGAGAGCACAGCATCAGAACACCAGAATGGAACACAGTGCTGTTACACACTCTGCCCGATCGACTGCAAAAATACACTGGGCAAAACTAAACTCAAAAAGTCCCACAGTTAAAGAGTTATCTTAACTCAAACAAGGGGAGGTTACAGGGAAACAATAATGGAAAAGAGAATAATAAAAGCAATGATTAAGCAAAATGTCACAGTGCCTCAGCTCACGGTAAACGCTGAGTACATATCTGGACCAAAAGCTTACGATTGATCAGTAAGGAATGAGAACTAATAGAACTGAACAGACACAGTTATAAATGCATTTGATAAATCTTACATTTAGTATCTACATCACATGGAGTTATGAAATCACATTTCATAATTGTTCTAACAAAATCCTTATTATTTTTTTTTAACTCCTCATTTTTTAAGATATGGGCTGAACTTGATTGAAAGTATGGAGTGTGTTAATCATCATGAACTTGAAAAAAGCAGCCATGACATCACAGCATCTGTGTGACTTGATGAAATCCAGAGCACCCTGAAATAGACCCATCACTGATTACTGCTATTTTACTAATTATGTTCCATTCATGTCCCAAACGGAGCATTTATCAAGGACATGAAGGCCTCTTGTTGAATCCGCGTGCCATTCTCTTTTTTCTTTTAGGCCACAACAAGAGACTTTTTGTCTTTAGATGATTTCTATATAATCAACAGGCTACTCGATGTCTGTGCTCAAAGCTGTTTTCTTCCTGTGAGATGTCAATTTAACATTAATTTAATTAAATTCTCTAGACTAAAGTTCACTAAGATTTACTAGAGTACTACACAAATCATTATTTGTCATTGCTTTATCCCCCTCACGTGAGTCCTGTCAGGCTTTTTCAGGTTCAGTTGTTTTGTTGAGGTTTGTTCATGTTTTATAGCAGTACAAAGTTTATGTTTATGGCTTATCAAAAGTACAAAATTAAATTAGTAATACCACTAATGTTTATTCACACACACTCAGGTTGTGTGTGTGAACAGGATTCAGCATTGTAATGAAACCAGAGGCGTTCAACAGAGCTGCACCCGGAGAACAGCAAACCCATATGGAAACACCCAGTAGAGAGAACATGGGGGATCCAAGATGGCATGAACCGATCATGGAGAGTCAGGGGGTGTGAACTGAAAGGGTATAGCTGAAAGTGAGGAAAGTGATGAGAAGGAAACAAGGAGATTAGACACAGGTGTGGTGGATGATTGGGTAAGTGATTGGAGTGCAACAGAGAAATGAGAGTGAAAGCCAGAAAAGAGAAAACAAAGTACTGAAAGGTTCTGAAGGGGCAAGTCCCTAATCAAGCACACCTGAAGCAGCTAATTAATGTGTTGTTAGGTATCCTAGATACCTCCAGGCAACTGTGTTGAGGCAAGTTAGAGCTAAACTCTCCAGAACATCTGCCCTCCAGGACTGAAATTGGTGCCCCCTGCTTTAAATACGATCCAATAAGAAGCCATAACAATTCTGGCTCAGAGGTGCCATGTAATAATATTCATTTTTTTATCCACCTGCATTGATTTCACAAGGTTTTATGAAAAGTGGTACACATATCTAGACCTAAATTAACATTTTTGGACCTTATTCAGACATTTTGTTGTATTATTAGTTAGATTTTGTGTGTAAAACATAGTTTTTTTCTGCAGGTGTTATGTTCAACTGCTTCCTGGCTGTGTTTTCATTTGATTTCCACATTCTTTCAGTGTAATCTTAAAGCTTGTGTGATGAATTGCAAAATGTAGTGGCATTTGTTCAATGGTTTGGCCAAGGCAGGCTGGCCAATTTTGATGTCTTGTTATAGTTATTTCATGTATACATTATGCATTTGCTTGAAAGCTGTTGTTCAGGTTCAGATGCCGTTAGAATGGGCTTTATTCAGCTGAATTCGAAATTGTGAACTCATTTGGGTTAGATTTGTTTTGCAATCAGAAGTGGTTTGCACAAAGCCTCAGTATCTGTTTGACCAGACACACAAGGGTGGTCCGATCGGTTTTCTCTGGAGTGATTGCAGTGCTAAATCCTCCCACATAAATGAATCCCCACTGACACACTTTGAAGGTCCACTCCGTCTCACCACTCAACCCTGCAGAGAAGCATGGTAACAGGGTAATCCATTTTATGAACCAGCATCTCATAATCCTCCCCAACACCAGTGTAAAAGCCCAGTAGATCATATCTGCCACAAGGGTCTCCAAACACCACCATAACTATATATTTCTAAAAAGACAAAATTGTTATCCTTTCCTTCGTTTCCCATTTTGCTGGTTTGGTTTGAATCATGGCTGTCAGATTTTCACAACCTTTCACAAACAACACATGCCCTGTTGACACGAGAGTCTATATATCTTGCTCCTGCACTCTTGGAGAGTGTTTTTTAATGTGTAGAAGAGAGCGGGGTTACACAATATTTTTACATCAGCCTTTTGAGATGCATTTAGAAAAAAGAAAGACAGAAAGCAGTCGTAAATAATGACTGACATGCTGGTCGGCTGATAGTTTTGCTTATCAGTGCAGGGAAATTAGCTTTTAAAATGCAGTTGGAAATCCATTTGGGTGATTGATGGGTGATGTGACTAATAAATTTGAGCCGCTTTCAAGGGGGCCGGCCCTCCACCATCCTTTATGCCTGTCATCATGAGCTGCGCGATTGGGAAAGTCGAGCGTGTCGGAAGCTAATTCCACTGAGTGATTACCATTCAGACGAAACTGCTATCTGGATCAGTTCTTTAATGCAGAGCAGTCTTTTATTCCTTTCTTAGATATAACGCAATTAACTAGCCTATTAGGTTAGGCTTTTATCCTTTAATACAGAACCCTGAACAACAGCATTTTTGTGAAAATCATTTAGCTTTCACTTTCAATTACAGTAGATTTCCCTTCACAGTTCACTTAGTTCCAATAGTTCATTTTGTATATTTGTTACTCTAAATTTTTTTGCCCACTTCATTGCATTCTGAAAAAAAGAGATTTGATTTTAGTCTTCAGCTGGAGACTGGTAATGTGGAAAAACAATCTGATTGAGACTAGTACATAATGTAGGGTGCATACCCACATAGTTCGAGTTGGTGGGAGACAATACAGCAGGAGGGCTTGAGGTAGCTCCAAAAGCAGGTCAAAATAAGCATACCAAGACCTGCTTGGAGAGGTGGTCTCAGTATATTGGGTTGTTCGTCATGATCCTCAAACTCACTGACCTAGTACATTAATATCTAGATGTCTGGTTTGGTAATGTGCCATTTAAAAGTATTTTATAAGCAGAATGAATTGGTTGCCATGGTAGAATTTTTAGTTGCTATGGAAGTCAGTGACATCATACAAAGTTCTCCATGCCAATATGAGTGATATAAAGCAACCCCATGTCTCTATGATGTCCCTTAGCTAAGATAGTGACATGCCAAGTTGGTTGCTATGCTACAGTTTGGTTACTATGGAGGGGTCAGTGACATACTATAATGTTCCCTTTGTACATATGTCACATAAACAAACCCACATGTATTTTATATTTTCCATAGCTGAGGGACTTTAGAAAATTTTGTTGCTAGGGTAAACAGTTCGGTTGCTAGGGTGCTGTCAACAATATCATAATTTTAAATAAGTGTACAATTTTGATTAACATACACATAATTACATTTTCCATAATAGCCAACATGATAAAATACTTTCAAAAATGTTACAAAATAATGCACATTGCATGATAGGATGACAAACAAATTCTATTGGAGCAACTAGTAGAAGATTGTACAGAAGATAATCATAGCAGTGTTCCTTTGTTCTCTATGTTTATTTTTTGTTTGAAGAAGCAATATGTACTATAAGTTTTTTAATCTAAGCAATCAAAAATGGTACATTCTGGACCGGTCGCCAGTCCATTGCAGGGCAATACACACATTCACTCCTGATTCAATTAACCTATCTGCATGTTTTTGGGATTGTGGGGGAACCTGAGTATCTAGAGGAAACCCTCGCAAGCACGGTTCGAACGCCTTCTAGGAAGGTCACTGGCTTGCCTTAAACTGCCAACCTTCTAACCGAAAGGCTATACAGTGCCACCGTGCCATCCTAAAGAAATCAAGTTCTAATATCACTGATGGTAGTAGGTTGAGCAGTAGCGATTGCATTCAAGCTGAAATTCTATTCATGAATATGTTGTTGGTACTTGGTGTTTTTACCTAGTCACCTATCGTCCAATCATAAAATCAATAATGTTTCTTTATTCAAGTTGATAGTCTCCAGACTGAATAGAAATTTCATACATAAGGAGCCTAAAGGTCCACTTACAAGAGATTCACTGTAAAAAGAGAATTATATTGATTATAATCTGATTATATTTCACTCCCTGTTCTCTAAACATCTTGCACTGTATGAGTTGCTCAAAGGACACTTCATACTCAGAGTTCAGATCCAGGGACTAACACTCCTCAAGTTTCAAATAATTTAGAAATGTGTAAATCATTTATATAAGTCAACAATGCTTGCTCTCTCAAATCTGTCTTTGCTAAGGCATGGCTCACTTAAGTGTTTCTATCAGTCTAGCTGCTTAAACCAGGTCAGTGACATGTTGTGGCCGTGCCTCTCCATTATTATCAGAAAAAAATCTATATTATATTTATTCAGTAATGTATATTTACATTTATTTTCCATTTAAATTCACCATGTTGGATTTTTTTATTGTTGTTTTTATTTTTTTTTAATTTTCATATTTTCTCGTGTTCAGATACTAAGAAGAGACTTGCACCGAGGTAGTAACCTACTGATCTTCACCATGCATTGTACAATGACTCTGCAATAAAATGTCCTGACTAGTGGCTGCTGGTGATCCCAAGTGGCTCAGTTAAAGAGTAATTGAATTACTATTTCTATTGAGACAAAGAGAGTTTTAAAACTGAATAAAGAAAAGCAACACTTCTACAAACAAGGTATCATTTTCCCCCCTTTTTGTCAGAAGGAGCAGTGCTTTATAATGGACTGCCATTACAAGTAAAAGCGTTTTGTGTTTTTTGTATGCTATTGTTAGTATAGGGATTTTTTTTTTATTAATATTTAAACAAAACATGTCAACTGTTGATGAATACATTACTATGTAGGGTTTATGTTTCGTAAATCTGACTGATGATAGTGCCTCACCAGCCATGAACCTCACTGCACATCACTGAACCAGGTGTGGTAAAGGCATCCAAAAACAGACACGATTGGGAACTGGTTAAAAGACGAGACATTCAGGTGGTGGTCACCAAAGTGGATTGCCAGATTCACCCAACCAGATTGCAACCATACCAGTCACCCAACCGAAAGCCTGGTTTGCCTTATTTTCTTATTTAGCAAAACATAATTTTATTCTCTTATTGGCTAAACAGCAATGTGTTTAATGCTATTTGCTGATGGAGGATTATTATTAAATCTCTGTCCGTAAAGAATCTTTCTGTGGAATACAAGGTGAGCTCATCTTTGGCTCTTTTAAAAAATGTAACATTAGACATAAATGTTGTTTTGAAAATGTTGTGCACCAAATGAATGAATTGAATGTAATTTTAAAATTCTTCAAGTTGAAAGTGGCCCATTTATTTAAGCCAGCTGTGGTCTGATAAAGCTGATAATGTGCATTTTTGCGACTTACCATAAATATAGATAACTTTTACATGGATTTTAATGTAGTATTTTGTTCATTTTCACATTTAAGTTGTGCGTTTTTAGAGGCTCTTTATAATCTATTACTATATATATGATAAGAAAACTTTTTTTTAATGAAAATATAATGGACTAAATGACAACAGATCACTGAACCCCTGTTCAATCCCTAGAAAACCACAAGCAAACTAAACTAAATGTTTCAATACAATGCCTTATTCTGCTAAATGAATCGAAATCATCAACTCCATTCAGCAAGCAATCTTCAAAGAGAACGTGCATATCACACCAATTCACTCCCAGACAGCTTTGGATGTTTTCATCTGAAATGGTAATCGCTCGGTTGCCTCAGTGGGATTTACATTTTTTCACGCTGTAATCTCACATTTACAACGTCATTTACGTTACTTTGGCCTCTACGCCTCCTGACATCTCTGTCTGGCTCACAAGGTGCAAGACTGACAGCAGACAAGCCCCAGACGCTGCGCTTTGCTTCCCGTGATCAACTCATGGCAAGCCGCTCATGTATGCAAACAGGCTTTGTTTCCTACACACACACACGCACACATGCACACATGCTTGCTTCTTGATTGATGTTAAACTGAAAGCGAGCGCTCGCGTTGCTGTCGGAGCTCAGTTAAGTCCCTTGAGCCCGCTGATTTCTTGACATTTGTAGATATAATATTCAAGCAACAAGGATCAGCTTTTGTGATGTGATCCTGCTGTAACACTTTAATCTGTTTACACTGCCTCAATATTATGGCAGAGTGGAGAGAGGCCCATTTAATACAAACCATCGCTTGGGGGCAAACACTGTGCTATAGGATCTGTGTATTTTTGTAAGTACTGACTGAGTGCCTTATTTCAAGTGAGAATAAAAAATCTCAGCAGCATAAATATATATATCTGCTGTAAATATATTGTTTTTGTGCTTTTGTTTTCCCATACCTTTGTATTATATTTCAAAGTGCCACACCATATGATCTTGATGGAGATTTTATTAGTTTTTTTTAATTAACTTTGATTTTTGGCTTTCTGGTTTTATTTCATTTAATGACTTCTGACAAAATGAAAATCCAGGGCACTCACTTTAATGCTTAGTTGGTTACCACCTTTAACTTTGATTACAGCGCTCATCTGCTGTGGGATTGGCTGAACAAAGTCTTCCCATGCACATCCCAAAGATTCTCAATGGGGTAAAGATCTGGACTCTGTTGAATGTGAATATTATGTCTCATGCTCCCTAAACCTCAATTTGAACCCAACGAGTCCTAGCATTGTCATCTTGGAATATGCCAGAGATTGATGGAATTATCAGATCCTTCAGTATATTCACATGTAGTGATAGTCACCTGACCTCATTTTTTGATCACATCTTGTTGTTGAACATAGACCTGACCTGCCCCAGTGCTCCATAGGCCAATCTTTATTTTCCCGGTTAGCCTCATTGATTTGTGGTTTTCTTAAGTCTACATAGTTCTTCAGTCCTATATCTTCACTACTGAACATTGCTTTGAGTTTTACTGTTGCTTTTCTTCTATTTGTCTACTATGGATCTAGTATGGGGACTGCAGGTAGTGTGTGTGTGCGCTGGTGAAAAGAGACCTTCTCAAGATGGCAGCAGAGTGACTCCTGGAACCAATCATCCTTAATTGCCAGTCTATTAGTTTGTTTGTTTGTGTGTTTGATACTTTGATTGGACTTTGTTCATTTATTGTACTATGAATTTTGCTTGGCCCTTTTGGATTTCATATTTTCTTATTGTTTGTAATGTTTGTTTTGTCTGTTTTGTGCATATATGTGTATTTTATTTCCATATTTGTGGCACTGTAAATAAATATGCATGTTTGCATATTTGACTTGGGTTTGTTTCCCCTTTTCCAATTTTTATTTTGCTTTCTCCCCTTTACCCTGTTAAATATATGCAGCCCCTAGACCGGCATAACATTAAATTTTGTCTTGTCCAGGATTTGAACCTGGGACCTTTTATTTAAGTAAATCATACAGGGTTTTTTTTCCCTCAAAGACTACCCCCACTATCTCTTTCCACATGGTTGTTTAAAAAATTAGAAGCAACTCATTGCACCAGTTGGGGTTGAATAACTTGTTGAAATAAAACATACCCACTTGCTTCATTGAATCCTTTTTTCTTTTTTTTTTTGGTCAGGCAGTGTATTACCATAATAGTTTTAATAAGTTACTGGTAACACTCTTTTTACATACTGCAAATATGTTGTATAAACACTCTGTGTTTATAAAATCAATTTAATGCCTTTTATTTATTGATCACTTATACAACATAATTTTTTCTGCTCAAA
The DNA here is from genome assembly GCA_007224835.1 of Danionella cerebrum. Lineage (NCBI taxonomy): Eukaryota > Metazoa > Chordata > Actinopteri > Cypriniformes > Danionidae > Danionella > Danionella cerebrum. The sequence goes on along the minus strand of SRMA01027214.1, from coordinate 116,525 downwards.
ATGTCTGTCATTGCAGTTGATTGGTTTACTTTATCATAAAATGTCATTGTCATGAAGGGCATCCTGTTTATTTTTTTCTTTATTTACATTTTTAGGAGCTATAAAGTGTTCCTTTTTTTCCTCAAATTTAGCACAAAGCTTTTGAAATATTGAATTGTCTGGTGAAAGATTTAACCGGTCTATCTTTGTTTTTTATCACAAAAAAAAGAAAAGACCAATGAGTCGTTTCATCATTTTTGATGGAGTTCAGGATATGGCTGAAAGTGGATGCCATGTTTTTAATGACGTGAAACCACATGTGGAGTTTCTGATGGTCTCATACCATGCTGTCATCTCTCTCTCAATTACACCAATCATCACTCTCTAAATCCTTTTTTGGACCAAGTTAGCTGCAGCATTATTTGGTTCTTGCCTGCCCCCCCCCCATTTCTCTCTCACACACACACACACACACACCTATACATGTGCACAGTCTGCCTTAAAGCCTTGGAAACATTTCTAGCCTGAACGCGATTGAAACTCGCGGCACTTAGTAACCCGATGCTGCTCCTTGCCCTTAATGGTTTGCATTAGCTGCAAGCTATAAAATTAGCCCAGGTCCCAGCTAATGTTGGAATAATCATTTACAAAGATGGTTACCACATGCTGTAGCTGTTTCCCCCTCTTTCCCTACCAGCACCTTGTCTCCAGGGCATTTCTTTTTTCTTTTATGTGGCCTCTAATTCACTGTTATTAATAATGAATAAAAATGCAACCTTCCGCAGCTTGCTCAAGGGCCCTGGGAATCATTCAATGAATATTTCAACACATTATTTTAATCACAGCTGTGTGTATGTAGGGAGAAGGGGGTGCTCCTTGGTTTATTGCCTGGGGTGTGGCTATGGTGGGACCCCGAGATCATTAAAAGCCCCTCTCTGCCTGAACAGAGGGCCCTCCGTCTGATTTACAAGACTTGTTAAAAACACAGTAAAATGGAGGCAATCTGTGCCATTTAGACTCGTAATTTGATCTAGTATTTGTTAATGGCTCTTGCTGTTATTTATTTGTGTGCTGGAGAGCCACGGCTGCTGTTCTATGCCAGAGGGGGTCTCCTGCAAATTTGCGCATGCGGTTTAATGAACTTTGCGAATTCACTTTAGCAGATTTTGATTGAATTTCCCATGTGTGGAAAGTTTGGTTTGGATGCTCTCCAAAAGGCAGTTCTCTATAGGGTTGTATGCAGTGGGTTACACTGCTATAAAACTCGGGTACTCATATCTATGGAAGCCCATATGTGCCACATGAGTGGGAATACAAGCTTAATAAAAGCACATATTTTAACTGTGTGTGGATTGTAAAGTGTCAATGGTTCAAATGATGCCCATCTCTTGCACATATTGGCATGAAAACAATGGTCAGCAGTCCATCACTGTGTCCATAGTGCCACTTCTATTGTATTACTGTTAATAATAACGTGTATATTTGATGACGTATGTCATTTTACCACTTTTAGTTATTCTGAAAATATCAGACATTATGACATCATTTAAAAACTGATATGATTGCAACTCTGAGTCTTAATTAATCTGAAGGAGTCCCTGCATGCACTGGTGCAAGTGCCAATCACACAGGCTATTGTTTAATCCTGATTTCGAATATAATGTGTAGGTTTATTCATTCATTCATTTTCCAGCTCGCTTATTGCCTTTTTTTGGGGTCACAGGGGTCTACGGGTGCCTGTCTCCAGCGCACACTGGGCGAGAGGTTGGGGTACACCCGGGACAGGACGCCAGTCCATCACAGGGCAACATTCACACCTATTATTATATTATTCAATTAACCTAGCCGCATGTTTTTGGGATTGTGGAGGAAACCGGAGTACCTGGAGGAAAACCACGGGGAGAACATTCAAACTCCTTCCAGGAAGGTCACCAGTGAGCCTAAAACCGGCAACCTTCTGCCCTTCTCTACATCTAGTTTTGTAAAAATATGGTTTTATTCTGTAATGCTTTACTGTTTTCTGTAAGTTTTCCATTAAGGCTACTTCTACTTTTAGCATCAAATTTGCAACAGAATAAGTGAAGTCAAAGGGACGACGGGTGGACTGGTGTGTTGCATTTGTGAGAAGTGCGATTAAAAAACTATAGCTAGAAGTTCCATTAAGATAGCATCCACACTTCACACACTTCTCAATCCCATAATGCAGTATGTGTAACCCCACCAGCTGCTAGATATTTTAAGTTTGAGCGCTGATGATGTGCATTCGAGATGAATTTGGGCCACAATCTTAATTAAATTAAGCATTTAGTTAAAAATAAGAAGTAGTTATGTTCTTCAGGATGTGGTGTTTTAGATGGTAGATGTTTCTACGGTGAGGTTTTCATTGTTTGCTATGAACCACTGGAGGATTCCCTTCATATATGTTCAGTATATTCAAGTTCAATGCTCAGTCTTATCTTATAGTTACAGTGCGCTATTGTATCTTACTGGTGTTTCTTCAATTGTTGACATCTGCACCACTTATTTCAGAGATTTGAACCTTGTTATTTGTATTTGTCAACTTGCTCTTCTTATAATGTATTAGCCTTCATTAAAAGAATCCTTTTGTTTGACTTCCTTCCTACTCTGAAAGTAGAGTCTCTGGTTCTAGTCCTGAACCTGGCATTTATGCATAAAGTTGTTTCATATTTTCTTTTTTGAAACATTGCGTTTGTTCTCCCCCCCAACAGGAGTTCTAGTCTATTCCCCTTCTCCAGTCAGCAACATGACTTCTGGCGTCTGGATTACTGGGAGGATGACCTGCGGAGGAGGAGGAGATTCATTCGAAACCCTTTTGGCTCCACCCATTTGGACATCACATGTAAATCCCTGGAAGACTACGGTCAGTAATTCTGCCAACGGCCAATCACAAATGCTGCTGGGCTCCTTTAGTCTAGCTCATTATCCTGCCTTCATTTCATACAGTGACATCATTGTTCACCCATGGGGTGCATGCCTTGTATGCGAAATAGCAATCATCCAATCAAGTCTGACGCACTGCTAATATTCTCTGAGTCGAGAACAGTTTGTGTCTGCTTTATAGGCTGGATATTTATGAGCCTTGTCAATTGAACATGGTAAGAGGGCTTTACTGAAGGGTTTAATATCCCAACAGCAGACATTGTTGAGAGCAAAATTGTGTGCTGTGTATTTTTATCATTTCTACCTTTTGCACTTGTGCATTTCTCTCCATTGACCCACTTGATTTTGAAGCAGGGGCGACCGCAGGGCTGTCGATTTGGCTCTGTGTCTCGCAACAGAGGTTTTAATAGAGAAACGGTTCAATACTATTTACCACTGGAGGCCCTTGTTCTCCAGGCACCAAGCTGGAGATTCAAGAGGGAGTGTACTTAAGCGAACAAGGGCAAAGCTATTGATTCTCAAGCATGATGTGATTCTGTGCACTGGACAGTTACTATAACTATTCCCTTTACGCAAGAGGCATTCTTAGAGGAAGGGCGGGCAAAAGGCTAATGCGTTCAAAAGAAAATCCTTGATATTAGCATATACTTGCAGGATGAGATGGGTTTGTCGTGTAGGTCTGTTTGCAGCAGTGACAGCAATTGATTACTATTTAATGGAATAAAAATGACACAATTAATTTATATTGCATTTTAATCAAATAAATCAGGTGTGCATGTCATTTTTTTGTGATTTTCTCATTCCCATATAAATGCTAGACATTGATAAATAATGTAACATGATTAATAAAGAACGGCAATACTGTTTGTAAATGTAAAAATGAATATAAATAATATAAGTATATTTTAACTTTTCAACATTGTAAGTCACAGCTCATTCCAGCTTAAGAATCTCCAAAATGTGCAAAAATAGTCTAAACATTCTTTAAATAAACTATATTTAAAACACAGAAAGATAAAATGGGAGAAAAGGGGGACATTAATATAATTTACTTTGTGATAAATTTGATTGAGATTTTTTATAGTTTTATTCTATATATGTTCACTGCCTTTTTAATGATTCATAAATGGATATAATTTATATGATTATTATTATTTATTATGTATAATTTATTATTATATATTTTTTTACATTGAAAACCTCTAATAACTTTGAAGAAAACACATTTTTAGGTATTTTCTTTTCTTGGAGGTATTTTTCTCCACAATCTAAGTGATCTGAACCTGATCTTCAGGAGAGATCAGCACAAAATTTGTATTTTTGTGAACTCCTCTCATCATGAATATGCAAATTGGTGAGTGTGAAATTCATGTACTGTTGAAAACATGCAGTGTTTTTTTTTTTCTCAGAAAAAAATGCCTGCTGATTACTGCTATGAGAAAATGGGGACCACACCCCCTTCACTGAGTGAGACCGAGTGGCCAACAAGTGGAAAAATGGCTGTGTTTAATATGGAAAAGTTATGCTGATGATTACATGGAAAAAGTTTAAAATAATTGGATTCGACTGTAATTCCCATGACTTAAGAAAGGATATTTGACTAGAAATTTTTTTATGTTCCGGATTTTAACACCGAGAAAGGACACAAAATGAAATTTAAGGTGTACAAAAGATGGCTGATCAGACTTTAAAAGGGGATCTACGGTGATAAAGACATCTGCAAATCATTTTTTTCATTACAGTTGTTTGAGAAGCTCCTAGATAGCTGCTTTCTGTAGTTTATACTGTCACTCACTAGATGTCACACATTTCTACAGATACTGCTTCATTTGCCCAAAACAGTGGCAAATTCTCAACAATGGCTCAAAGTAATATGCAAAACAACATTTAATTCAAAATACTGTAAAATGTTCTTTCGACCACATGGAGACAGCTAGTGGGTGTATTTCATGATGAGTGCGTTTTTGATTAAAACATGTTTGGATTATCAACATAAAGATGACAAACATTAAACTATAAATAACGGATATTATGATTTAGTCAAAAGCTTTACTTACCACATACAAAACGACAAACTCAAGTCCAGGTTTCATCTCCTGGATTTAGGTTTAATAAATCTCTAAAAATGCTATTGTATTTGTCTCTATGGTTGGAGCAGTCAAACAGCTTTCCCTCGTTTATTTTAACCTCAACTTCTGGGTACTGTGACTCCATGTGCATACCCTCTATATCCACTGACATTGTCAGAGTTACGTGCATTTTTACAAAAATGCCAGATGTTTTTAGAAATTATATACCCTGTAATATACCATTATGGTACATGTAAAATAGATACCCTTTTCCCTTGCCATTATGTGGCATTTAATGTTCTTGGTCTACCACTCTGGTCACATGAAGTGTTTTGTCTTTGTAAAAAAACGACTGATGCAAATAGCTCTTAAATGTTGGCCCTTCTTTATCTTAATGTCAAAAAAATGATGCGCTTGGCTCAAACCAGTGAAGTACAAACACTGTGTTATTTATTTTTAACATGGTCTCTGTGACTTTTGGTGCATAAATATTGTGTCTATCTCCATGTCTGCCCTTTGGTGCCCAACTGTTCTGAGGCCATGTCAGCTGGTACGCATGTGTGTGTATGAGCCAGAATACACACATGCAGACTGCTACATACACACGCCAGCTGTTCTCTGACCTGCAGGTGGCCTCCGCTCATGTCACAACACACACTTTCCCCCCAGTCCACCGTATCAAATCCACACCACCACTGAAACACATTTTTCAGCAGATTGCATTCATTTCTTCTGAAGCTCACACTGCTTCGTGTCGCATTGCTCTGGATGGGCTCTTTTTTTTCTTGCTATTCGATGTAAGTTGTCAGTGTGTCTCCGTGGACCTGCACTCTTGTGTCTGGGGCCACTGTGATGGAGGACTTGTTGAGATCCCCAGGCTTCTTTCTCCCAGATTTTAATGAGTGGAATAATGCATAAGATTGTCATGTGAAAGAGATCGCCTGTAGTCAGATGGTGGCCCCACTGTGGAAGAGAGAGAGGGGGAGAGAAAGCAAAGACAGGCTTCCCTTGAGGTGTTTTGTACAAAATGAGGGACCATTTAGTTTCTTTTCCATTGTTAATATTGATTTGAAAAGGGATCACTGTTTGGTAAAATATCATAGCCTTCTTACGTTCACTCCATAATTTCCATAAATTAAATTCGTAAATTCAAAACAACATAGCTATATTTCCTAAATGAAAGCAAACTATTCCCCCAAAAATGCATGCATTCCTGAGCAAAAAATAAATAAAAATCCTTCCTCAATTTACACACATCTCTGTCATGTTTATAATCTGTTTATAGTATGTTTCTGATCTGATCACGTATGTTTGAATTGCTCTGGACTTGATTCGTACGTGTTTTTAGTGGGCGGGGCCTCTTCAACTTATCAATCTCAACGCTCATTGCAGCACGATAGCTGTGTATTCTAAAAAATGTTTTCTTAAAATACATTGCAAAAGGTACTTTTTTTAGAAATTGTAGACATTTTACATTTTATTGCGAAATACATTCATCAGGTTCAATTGCTGTAATGTTAATTTAGACCAGTGTGTAACGTTCCTTAGTTTTATCGTAAGTGTTAATACATCATGTTTTTCAATCAGTTATTTTGAGGATGATATTTATATACAGAGACCCTGTATACACGCCTCTTGGTTTTTTGAACGTGGGTGTTTTTCTGAGCTGTTACGTTGTTTGTACAACAAGAATAAAAGTGGGTTTTAAGACGGGTTTTAAAAGTGTACAGTGAGGAGGCATCTCTAACGCTCAGATGGTGGTTGTTCCACAGCTGAGGAGCAGCGACAGAGCTTGTACAGTTAACTTTGAGGGTCTTCACAAATCCTAATGGTCACAAATGAACAACACGCAACATTTACAAGAAACGTACAAAATTACAAAATTCAACTAATAAAAGTTTTTAATGTCCGCCATTTTAATGTCTTCAGAAACGAATACAGTGGTACCCCGAGATATGAATGCTTCGAGTTACGAAATGTTAGAGATACGAAAGATCTCGTGGGAAATTTTTTGCTTTGGAATGCAAAGAAAAATTTCAGATACGAACATTTACAAGCTGTTCTGCTGTGTTTTCGCTTATTTGTATGACATCGCGTAGCGCCTCCGGGTTCTTGCGCTCCTATCTCCCAGTGCAAAAAGGGTCTGATTCGCTTCAAAACACTTCAACAACACAGCAAAACAATATGTATAGATTACTAATAATGTGCTATAAAAAAAATATGAGAGTCAAGGTGTCGTAAAAAAAAGTAAAATTTATAACTTGGAAAGTACTGTTCTGTAGCGCAAGCTAGAGAAACCCCCGTGACGCGCTCTCCATATGTCTGCGCCTGTGCTTGAAACCGTGTTTGTGTTAGTAATTCGTGAAATATATCTTGAGAAAGTTAAATATAACTTATGTTTAAAGTTAACTTTAACTTATGGTCGTAATGTTTTCTGCCATCCGTTCCACCTCCTCTGACACATCGCTTCACTCATGGTAAGGTTTCACTTTTGTGTACATATTATACATTTTGCGTGTGTTTTATTGTCATTTATTACATTAACAATGGGTAGATTTAAGGATTGAAGAAACGTTAATTGATTTTGTCTCTGCTTTTCCATTTTTTCATCTACTTATACATGAGTTTCTTAGAGCTGTTGCACGGATTAGGCGTTTTACATGTAAAACTTGCTTCGACATACGAAATGTTCGAGATCCGAACGTGACCCTGGAACTGATTATATTCGTATCTCTGGCTACCACTGTACTCATTATTTCTTTACTCATGATGGACTGTAGAAATGGATGTGTGCTTTGCCAAACTGGGCAGAAGGCTACAGCTGCTTTTGCGGCTGGTGGTTAAAGTGCTTTTCTGTTACTGAAGGTGATTTGAATGAGTGAACTGTTAAAGCCGCATGCATGTTTCCGTCATTCCTACCAGAAACCAAGAGACTGAACGATGACTGCTCTCAGATGTCAGCTGACAGCAGTCTTTGCTTGTTTTTATTCACAGTGACATATTTTCATAGACCCCGTCATTGTTACACTATTTCACTTTTCACTGTTTTCCAAATGACAGTGGTGAACATAAAATATGTTTCAGCTAGTCTAGAAACAACATCATTATATTTGATTCATGGTAATTTAGGACGTTTTCAGAGGCTGTAATACGATCTTTAATCACTGGAAATACACTGGCTGTCTGACTTTAATGGGACCTCAAACAGCTACAGCCATGTTGAATAAGCACTCGGGTATCCCTGCATACATTCGCAGGATCCATTGCTTTAAACACACAGCCGTACACACAAAAGAGTAAGTGTGTTTCACTGGAATTTTGACACCTTCCCCCTCTTTCAGGGGTGGCCAGGTATATTGTTAGCTGATTGGAATTGGGCAAGCATGAAATGGAAGTCAGGTTAATATTGATCCTGCTCTTTAACAGCCTGTTCTTCCTTGGGGTGTCCTTGCAGACTCATTTTCAGCTGAGCAGCTCTGCCCTGACCCAGTCCACCCCTCAGGACCCAGATCTTTATAGCTTGTTACCGGAGAAAGCAGGAAGTCGAGGTTTCACTGCAAGTGATGCTTATTCAATAGCACTTAATTAAGATTACGGCACAAATTAACTTTGATGCATGCTTTTGTTTAACCTTCCTCTTGTGTCAGGGTCCACACCGACTCGTTTTACTTTTTAAATGCACGAAAGAATTCTGTAAATGTGTTTATCAAAGCTTTTTTTTGGCCCCAAAATCAGTCTCGCATGAGTGAAGCCAAAACAAAACCTTTGGTCTCTTCACTTTGTGAGAAGTTTGGTTTCTTTTTACGAAGCTGAAAGAAGAACTTCTGACATATGATTGGTTTGTAGCGCATCTTGGTAGATTGGCAAAGATTTGTGTGAGTTATCATATAACTTCAAGGTGCATCCACATATCCTGCCCTTGGACAATTTGTAGATAAAAAGAACTTGAAATTTATTTTTAGGGGAAATTTATGCCTTCCTTTTTGTATATTTAGAGTTCATTTTGTGTTTACGAGCTGATTATTTGAATGACAGCATAATGACCATGTTGATGTGTATCAATGTAACTTAAAAAGACTTGAGACAATATTTTATAGACATTTATAAATGGTATTGTGGAATTTTTGGAAAATCATATAATTGAAGAGGATTTTTTTTTAATTTTATGGTTAGTCCATATGCCATTGGTTTACATGGGAAATGCATGATTTATTATTTCTGATTATTATTCATACATTTTTTTCTATTACCTGCTTCATCCAATCAGCAGGAGACACTCATGGTTATTACATTTTTCTTTTTTTAACGCATTTATTTATTTATTTATGTCATAGCAGCCAGCAGAAATTAACCTTAGAGCAAAAAGTGCTAATTAACTTTATTGAAATAGGCTTTTATAATTAAAAGTGTTCCTATTAAAGTCAGGCATTAGTAGCCATAGAATAATGTTTCTTGAAATGTATTTTATTATTAATAAACATTAACCGTCACATTAATATGAAAAGTAAGTCATTTTCAGTAACAGACCAATCAGGCTTTTAATAAAAAAACAATACAAAATCTAGCCACTCAGAGTAAAATGTTTTGTTGTTTTGCGCTTGGATGTATAATTTTAAAACAAATGTGTCACAGTTGGATAAAACTGTGACCATTTTGAATGTGTTTTATGTTAATCTGTGAAGTGTTTGGTGTGCTATATGTTTGTGTTCAGTTTAGAAACATACATTGAAATAAATACACTCACACAGTCATTTTGCACAACATTTAATGGAAAACACACTGCAATCACTTACCATTTTTCATTTTCAGAATCAAACCTGTTTATTTCAAAACCCGGTCATTTTATTCTCAATCTTTACCATGCCATACTGTTCCACCATCTTGGATGATGACATCATCAAGGTCACAAAAACATTTTTCTGTTAACTTGTTTGTTTTGCAATGTTTTGTCTAAATTGTGTTATGAATAAGTATGGATCAAATTTGCTCACAGAGTTGAGTTTTCTGAAATCCAGGCAGAATCTGAGGGACCCATCCTTTTTTGGTACAAGAACGATGGGGTTGTTCCACTCACTGGATGATGGCTCTATAACTTCCAGTTCCTGCATTATGTTCAACTCCTGTTTCATGACTTGTAACAGTCTTTCCGGCACTCTGTAGACTGGTTGCCGAATCGGTGTAGAGTCTTTCAAATGGATGTGGTGTTGGACAAGGTTTGTTCTTCCGGGTGTGTCTAGGAACAGTTTCTCAGGGATGCAGTTTAGTAGCTGTTGCTGTTGTCCAGGTGACATATGTTGAAGGTCCAAGTGGCAGTCTCTTTTATAAATTCAGAGATTTATTAATTGATATATTGCTCTTTTTACTACAAACCACTTGCTTTTTCGGTTTCACTAAAAATAAGTCCACATGGCTCAAGTGTGAGAGATCACATATGAAGATTTTGATGTATAAAATACAAACATTAACAGCAGAAAACAAAAATCAAAGCCAATATATTTTTACCAAAACCAAACGTATTTATCTATGAAGTTCTCTCTATCAACACAAAAACACTGCTTTGCTAAAAATAAATTCTTCCAAACTTTAAGCATTCTAGCTGTCTCAAGATAATCTGATGAAATACCTGCTCCATGTTCCTGGAGCATCTTCCACGGGATTCATCAGCTTCATTGAGTCCAAAACTCAAGTGATTTCCACAACTGTTCAATGCAGTTCTGATTGAGACACCGGTTACTCTTCAGCAGTCAGAACCTTGCAGACACCGGCTTCAAATAATTTTTGGGAGGGTCATTTTCCGGTTGTAAGATGATACTGCGGCAAGAATTTTCAAAGTGATTCCGAAAGATGTTTTTTGTTATATATAAATTTCCTAAATAATCTGTTCGTACAACTTTCTCAGTCACATTTCAAGCCATTGGTTTTCATCGTTTCCACTGTTTGTCATTGTATAAGTTGAACATCTACTTTACCAGTTTGATTAGTTTGTTGCTCTGTACGCATGTCAATCAGTCCACAGCGATTCCTCGAACACCCCAAGTATGGATCTAATCCAAGCTTTTAGTGAAGAACACCTATCAGGCCCCACCATCGCCTGGTCTTTCTCAAGGCTGCTGTGTCATGCCAAATGTGTGCCCTGGGTAACATAAACCCTGTGATGGCAGCGTATGTAAGCCAGGTAGGTCTTGAATGCCCTCACTGTTTGCCCTGATGGCTCATATGAGTCCAAAAGCATCGATAAACATGCTGCTTGACAATTCAACCGGGGGCTCCTTTGGAGTCACAGGGGAGGTCTGAGTTGTACTGATCTCGAGTTCCCATCAAGCCTCGTTCCCTAGACTGACAAATGATCGTCTATGTTACTGGAGAGCTCTTATGTATGGGAGCTTGTACACTTTCTTGTAGGCTTTCAAAGGGTTGCGTTGCAAGAAGTGAAAAAAAAACTGACAGGAAACTTCTGTACTGGGGTCAGTGCTCAAAATAGCAGCATACATTACCATGTTCCAGAACTACAGTGCGTGAACTGCTTGCCAATGATGATAGCCTGAAACAAAAACTTAAGGCATCTCCATAATGAAGGTGTATAGTTCTCAAAACAAATAAGCTTAGCAGGTTTATGCATTCTCTGTGAGAGGGGTTCATCTGAAATGATAAAGTAAGCAAGTGTAGAGGCACACTTTTGAGATTTGGAAATAGGACTTTTTGCCCTCAGAAGTCTGGCATTATGTGAGCCCATCATTTATTTTAGTGGACATACAATACTCTGCAAAAGTGTGGCCATGAAAAAAAAGTCAACCTTCCTTTAAAAGTAGAGTTTGGCTGTTCCTGGGCCAGTTTTAAGCCTCCTACACAGCAGTTTCTGTTTCAGTTCATGAATCGGTTTCAACCTTTGTGTGGCATTGATGATTGGTTGACTATAAACCCCACTAAAAACCTGCAAAATTTAATTTAGGAAAATTTATTTAGAATTTTTACAAATACAGACAATAATAAGTTATGTTTTCCACAGCATTCTTTGTTTACATTTCATGACAAACAATTGTTATTTTGAAGCGCTTTCATACCACACTACGTTCACCTTCCACTAACAAAAAAATAAATTGAATTCATCCTTACTTTTGTCTCCTTCAATCGGTTTTGTTTAATAGAAGGTTATCTGGAAGACGAGGTAGTTGCTAATATCTACCTCATATTTGAAAACATGTTTGATTACATTTTGTTTAGTTTCATATATATATATTTTTTGCTTGCTAAACCACTAAAATCCTGCACTCTGCAATCCAGTAGCCCCTCCACCACAAAGGCCTCATCTGATTTCCATTGCTTTGACACATGTATACCTCAATGAATGTACTCTATATATTACATGTCTATATATAACTGTGAATATATAGTGACCTGCTTATGTAAAGCATCCCAAAACGAAATACTCATTCTATCCACTTCTTCCTTTAAAAAATAAATAAAAAAATCATATGAGATCCATCTGGTTTATTTTGACTTTGTTGCACTAAGGTCCTCAGCTTTTTCTTGCCAGTCAAAACTGGAGCTCAGCTCCATCAGCTCTCCCTGCTTTAATGCAGTCGTAATGACGGTTTACAGAATTACCGTCTTAAGTTTCCCTCCATCTGCTTTGATCCATAACCACTCACTGGATCCATGCCTCTAAATGTTACACGCTCCCCATTTCCTAAAACCTGTCCCGCTCCTTCCTCTGCTCTGATGAAAGCTCTTGAGAAATGAGACAGAACAGGAACCCGCTTTGCTATTTTATTATTTTTCTTCCTCATTCCCCTTCTTTTTTCCTCCTTCATCTGTGTTCTGGTGTTGACAACATTCAAACGTGACCACTTTGAGATGAGGTACATGAACCTCACGGGAGTGTAGGGAACATTTTAAACACAGCACTGAAAAGAAACAAGTCAAAGAAGTGTCAGAGATTTTCTATTTCCTTTTCCACGGAATCTCTCAGTACTAGTGCCTAAGGCAAATATGACTTCATGAAAGACAGATTCATTGTGTGACAAGCTTGAAAATCAGTATTCTATTTTTTTATTATTTCAGCTGATAAATACTTTAAATTCAGCACACTTTTTATATAGTATTATTGATTTTAGTAGTATAAAGCTATAATGATCTCCAGTGAAGTCATTGCTGCTGCAGGTTCCTTATTTATGACTATTGTTAAATGTGATTCTAATGCTCCATTTACACCTTATTTTAAGATCAGGTTGGTATCTTTTTTCAAAAACAAGCTTGAATGGTCTCCAAATACCGATCTGATTTTATTTGATAACTTCATCCAGAATCTACCAGTTTAGTATACTTGTTTAATTGCTCTTAACTTGATCTTTATAGAAGAAATCCCAAATGTATTCATCATGCGTGACATTTTTGTAATCAAGCCATTCAAATGAGCCAGTAGGTAACATTTCAACCTACTGACAGCTTAATGTATGTGCATTAGGTTCAATTAAAGCAATCAAAACAAACCAGAACTTCATGGCCTTATGTTTATGGTAAGGTAAGATTAATGTCAAAATTTGAATATGTAAACAAATAACTCAATCCCTTGGATCAAATCATGTTTTATGCATTTTTTTGTCATAATTGAGTTGTTAGTATATTCTGATTTGATGACGTATGCATTGTTTGGTGTGTTTAGATTGTCTAACTAAAAGTTCTATACACAAAGTAAGAACTAAAATTTAGTCCCATAAGGTGCATGTGAAGTCAATCAGCAAATCAAATCTGTTGCTGAACCTTATCTGAAACTTTCCCCATTTCATTTTTTATTTTATTTTTTTGCTATCTGAAATGCATAAAATGGGAAACTCAATATCAAAAAGTGATGATCAATGTTTTTGTTGATGGAATTAAACAACATGAACAGCTCTACCTGCTCTGAGTTGCCAGTAGGTGGAGTAGGCACCTACTGAACCATATGAATGAGGTTGATTGTGACGAATAATGGATATTTTATGGTGTGAACATATTCAAAGCTATCCATTTTGATGCATTGTACCAAACATGTGTTTATTCATTTAGTTGGACTATATTACATGGAACGTTCCTGTCAGCAGTGCAGATCATGACAAAGTTTGAATCTTATGCAAATAATTTTACATCTGGATTACAGACGTAAAACAAAATCAAAATGGTGAAAATGTTGCTTTTTAATGTTTTTTTTTTTGCCTCCATTCTCCTGCTATAGCACAGTCTGAGAATCCCCATTGACACTCCATTGATGGTCCCAACTGCAAATTATACTTCAATTGAGGCTAATTGTTTTATTTATATTTCACATTTTTAATATTGTTTTACTTTTTTCATAAGTTTATATGGTCAGAAGCTGTTAGTAGTCGTCCATTTCCTTGTCTCCCATGTAGGCCCTGAGGAAGAAGAAGCTCCTAAAGGGAGGAAGGCTTATCGAGGTCAGCCAGCGGTCAATCAAAACATGGAGCCAGAGCTGATGCTGGATGGAGATGATGATGCTGTCAGTCTGTTGCAGGAGAAAGAGGCAGAAAACCTGGGAGGTGAGTGGATCCTTAGCCTACACAAATACTGCAGTTTGGCTTGTCCATTCAGCAACCAATCTGCAGGTTATGGGAAATTACCTTGTTATTTACCTGGTTTTTCAGAATATCTTTGTTGTGTTTGATGTTATTTTTGTGTAAAGGTGCATCTATCTCTTTAATAAAGAAGTCAGTGGTTTTTCCAGATTAAAAGCTTTTCGATTTTAGATTTAGTTTCCATATAGTATAGACTACTTCATGTGCTTTTCAGAGTTCTTATAAGAATGTAATGTATTTACTCATTTCATTATTTTTAGTTTGCCACATTGGTTGAACTGGACAAAAAGCAGAAGTAAAAATATATTTGAGCTGTCAATCTTGGGGCGGAATGGTGTATTTAGTGGTTAGTTTGCAGTATGTTTTTCTGCCAATGTGTCCGGCATGTTAACTACTGCTCTGGAATATGTTATTTGTTCAGGATTTATTTATTTATGCTTTTAATGATTTATGTAGCATTTGTCTTTTCTTTTTTTCTCACAGCCAGTTTCTTTCGTCAGGTTTTCATTGCAAGAGGCAGGTTTGACCATTTTTTTTGTAGGTTGGCCTTTTCAAAATACTTAAACTAAATTATAAATCATAAAACCAAGCATGATTCTAACTAAGACTAATCAATAGTCAACAAAGGCTAACATTGAACTGCTAATCATTTAGAGAGACTGTAAAAATTGTAATAAATCTTCTGAAGAAAATCAACATTTTCTCCTTGTTATCAAATTAATTTTTACAATTTTAAATACTTTCTCTTTTGTTATGTTTCCTTGTCATCTTCTCCAAGAGTTTTTGAACTAGAGCCATCAAATGCCATACCTTTTTAGACTTTTACCACTGATGGAATTATGGAAATGTCTTCAGGACAGAGGCCGGTAACTGACTTTGTCGTTGTATCTATGTTTTGCGCACTCAAGTGAAGTAAAGGGTGGAGCTCTCCACTTATGGGGTGAGTTGAATCCAATGGTGGAGCAGGCTACTAAACTTATCCGAATCGAACATGAATCTTCCGATGTCTCCTTAGCAGGGTGCTCTTCCTCTGAGTCAAGGAAATATCGATGCAATGATGCTCTGTGCCTGAAGAGGGTGTTTACCATCGACTCCCAAATCCAAGGCAATGGCGCGCCACAAATCCTCTTTTTTCCACATATTTGTAATCATTATGGCTAGTGTCAAACAGCTCCCTGTGATCAGCCTCCCGCAGTATATACTGTTCGACATCCATGACGTGTTCTTTGATTTCTTCTGTTTTTTCTCGCTCTTTTTCTTCTTTCCCCGTGTGAAGTCACTGATGGCAGAAGGAAACTCTTTTTTGCCGGCACCACTCTTTCTGTCAGATGTGTGAGCTACCGTTGTCCGGCTTTCGATTCGAGGCGCGTTCTCCCACAAAACTTTTGGGATAGGTGTGTAGAGGCCTTTAGAGTCTGTTGGTAGCATTTGGCTGATCTTCTTGTTAGACGGGGGAGATCCGAAGGGGACTGGAGGCATTGAGTCTGTAAGTACCGTATTGTCCATCTTTGTTGTTGAGTAGGGTCACCTGTTCCTGACGTGGCAATAACCTCCAAACTCAGCAGTGGACACTGGATGTACTGCTTTGTTATATTGAGTTTGGGTGGCTGGTGGGTCTCGAGAGACAATTGATGGGCATTGGCAGGGCAATGGTTTGCATTGAATGTCAGACTTGCTCCCAGTGCATGTTCGACTCCACCAGGGCTGTCCTGCCACCGGTCTTGTTTATTTATTTATTTATTTTTTTTTTATGTACAGTGTTTCCAGGTGCAGCCAATGACAGGAGGGAGTTTGTTCTGGAGACCACATGATTTCATCTTTACTATTTGCAGTTGATGTCATGTTAGCTTCTTCAAACCAATGTGCACCCCCCAAATTCGAAGCTACAGGTCGAAAAAAGGTGGAGATCCCAAGTAAAGATGCCTAAATTGCTTTGGGTCTTTCACAAGTAAAGTATCTATGGAACAGAAGATTGGCAGATGGATGAATTCAATGTGAAATTTTCAGTAAGGACCTCTGCTCAAAGATGAAGCTCTTGATTTACCAGACAATCTACACTCCTGTCATTATTTCTAAAAAAATGATATCTCCAATGCATGTAGCCAACCTTATCTTCTTCTCCAAGGTAGCTGGGCACTCCATTAGTGAGAGGTTGAGGAGTTCTGAGTAGAGTCGCTGCTCCTCCACAAAGACAGGAGCCAGCTGAGGTTGCATTAGCATCTGGTTCAGGTGTCTCCTGGATGCCTTTCTTGGGAGCTGTTCAATTCATGTCCAGACCTAGGAACCCCTGTAAAAGCCTCTACACACTGATTTGAAGTTTTGTGCAAGAACGTGCCTTGATCGTAAACTATAAAGGGAGCTCACACTATTTGTTTTTTTTTTCTCATCATTTTGTCTTTCCTGTTTCGCTATGTGGCATAGAGCGTATCTGTTGTACTGCAACCGCCGTCTTCAGGCTTGGGGCATCATTGCATTAGTTTCCTTGACGTAGATGAAGAGCACACTGCTGAGATGCCATCCGTAGATTAGTGTGGATCTCAGTTCCGCACTAATCAAAGTCTCATCCCTTGATTATCTCCTGTTGGCCCCAAATATGTTAAAGAAGAAAAAGAACCTACCAATAACCATTTTTTTTTTCAAAGCTCTTCCTCAGAGTAGGGGTTGATCAATCTAGATTAGACAATGATGGGGTGGAATGGTGATGTCACCCCCAACTCTAAAGTTTCCACCACCATGTTTGATTTTGAGAGTGATGCTTTTGGGTTCATAGGCAGCATTCCTCATCCTACTAACAAACAAGTTGGCTTTACAGCAAACAGCTTGACATTGATAACATCTGACAACAGCAATTTCATCGTTTTCGGAGTTTTTTTTACTCAGATTTTATAATCTTAAGGGAAGTTGGTGACAAGAACATTCGTCATTACAGAGATGCTCATAACTGTAGCTAGTTCCCTGAACAAAAAACAAACAAAAAAAACAGGAATACAGACAAATATTTTTTCTCGTGGTTTAATAATAATAAAAAAAACATTTCCTAGGTGCATTTGTATTTTCTGGACGTGTGTCTGTCTCTGTTGAAATAAAACATTGAATTTAAAGATGAATTATTATTTTTTCAGGAGGGCTCTAACCATTCCTTTTATATTCATTGCATTTCTAAGAGCTTGTCAGAATGTGTTGTGACTAAATAAAGATTATATTAGTAACCTCATGTAAATGCAATTAAATAGATTCTAGCAGAGCTCGTTAGAGTAATTTGTTTAGTGCCACAATAAATGTAAATAAAAAAAGTTTCAATTAAAATATTAAAAATACTGATTGAGCTTACATTTGCACATTATGTGTTTATGCATATTTGATTGTGTATTGAAAATCATATTATTATTCATCTGCTATGTTAAGGAATCATAACTCGTAAGTGCAATATTCACAGTTTTCCTCATTTTTTTTTTGTTTTTTTACAGCTTGTGTTTCACCTGCATTGCATATCTTGTCATATGTCTGTGCGCTGCGTTTCTGTATAGTGCTATTGCTAATGAGAGCAGTGTAAACAATGAGAGCAGCCAATCAGCAACAGCCTCCTCTGTCATTGGGGAAAATTCCGTTTATGAAGCCAATCAGAGCACAGGAGCTGTGGTTACTATTAATTCCCACAGCTAAACAGAACACTGACTTGATCCCATGCTCACATTCTCTAGAAACTGTGTATTTTAATATAAATTGCATAAGTAATTGTTAATTCAATGTTTGGTATAGCTAAAGTTAATTTGTGATTTACTCATATAATTTCAAATGTTTAGGTATTTTTTGAGATGACAAATTGAGACAGATCTCAGAACAGTCCAAATGCTTTTCCCAGCAAGCCTGTGTCTGGTTGCTCTCCACTGACATCACATTGTGCATGTGGTGTTGTCTGTAGCTGAAGTCAGGACAGGGCATGCGCACTCATGTAGATCCGGCTCAGATTTGCAGAATGGGACAAATGCCCTTGTTTTGTTCCAACACAGTAATCTGCTAATAATTCTTGAGCTAACTCTGAAATCAACCCTTAACTACTGGCACAAATGACTGGAATAGACTTCAACTTAAGAATAATTGATTATATCCACCAATGTTGCTGTATTTTAGCACATTTTTTGTGTTGAATAATTGGCAAAACATTTAAAATTATGTTGTTGAAATAAATAAACCCTGTGCAAAAATGTTAGAGCTCAGGGACTTCTGTAATATTCAGGTATTTTACTGCATCTCGTTTCAAAAGTCCCTGGAGGCTTTAGTGCTAATCTTCTCAGCACTTTGGATTAATGTTGTTGTATTGTCTCTGGATCTGAGAGAGTCCCTCCAGGCCATGTCTCACTCTACATTAAATACATGCAGCCGTCTATACAAGAGGGACTTGATGTGGATTAACGGGTTCAAGTTTCCAAGTGTTAAGTGATAGTGCTATTATATTTATTTATGGGTCGTCTCCGTTCAAAAATGCGTTTACTTAAGCAATCCCTGTATATAAATCTTACGCACTCTATAGTGGTATAAGTGTCATAACTGCTCACAGCACAACCTGCTCTTAACCTCTTAGGCTTTCAGGCATTTTGCGCGTTTGTCTGTCTGTATTTGTCTTTCCTTTTATCCACATTGTGCCACAAACACAAATGGGGTAATGTGGACAATTTTCGTAAATATTACTGAAAGCTTTTAATATTGTTTTATTTTTAACTTCAGATTTAGCATGGGCTGTGCAACAGAAAACTTTGTTTTAATTATTTGTCAGAAAAAAATGTACCGTGAAACATATTGTTAAACAAATGGAAAATGTTACTTTTTCTTAATAGTAAATCCTTTGCAATAATGTGTATCAAATTTCACAGAATATGTAGATTTTTTTTTTAACTGACCAACAGAAATGGTGATTTTTTTTGCTCTAAACTCAATTTTTAAAGGTGCATACATCACTTCCCTTTCACTTCTCAAAACTGCAGATGGTTTAAAGTATATTTTAAACTTTTTTTCATCAATACTTTAAGGTTATAGAGCATAGATGCAAATTACGATACCAAATAATCAGTAATATCTCTTTTCAACAATGTACTTCTTATAATCTATGAATGTGTAAATATTTAAACATTGCTTATTGGAACTGAGACGTTGTTGTCACAGTATGAAAAAAATAATATTGTACAAGATAGTTATTTTGTGATGACAATTTTTCATTAAGATGAGTGAATTTTCAGCTTAATTGCTCTAAAAGTAGCAGTTTATTTATTAAGATTACAGCAAACATTAAAGTAGGAATCTTTTAGGACCTTCGTAAACTTACTGTATATGTACTGACCAAATTAAAATGCACATTTTTTAACACCAACAATAAAATCAAAGAAACATGATGAAGTTAACATCCCCTCTCCAGCTACACCCACCTGGCAGCGGTGAAAGTTCAGTTCGCTCGTCTGCCTGGAGGCGGCGCAGCAGCATTTAATGGGCTGGACATGATCGTGATTGAGACTTTGTTTTTTAAGGCATTTTTTAATCAGGATCTAATATTGCAGCATCGATTTATGCTAAATATTTTTGGGTGTGTTTTGTAATGTACATTTATTTTTCAAATTAAACAGTAAAGGCTATGTTTATGTGCATTTACCTTTTGGAGTTCAGTAGATGTTGATCATTCATGCGATTTGATGAAATAAAAACGTGCAACGTCGTATGTGTTATGGAATTAAAGACGTGTTTAGTTGTGCGTTTACGTTTTTCGCCCCCCTGTAAAAATAGTGAATTGTAGATTAAACATTAAAATCGATTTTTGCTTAAAGTCTCAGTAATCGACGAATAAAATTTACTCAATTGCTGTTTTGCATTTTTTCCGGATTAAATTCATCTTTTGTGTTGGTTCGCGGGGAAATAGCGGTGGCTGCAGCCGCTACAAAGAGTGCGGCTTTGGTTACGAGCGGACTGGGAGAGCAGGGAAGGAGAGCTCGGGGAATTGAAACCCAAATCCGCTTGTAATCTTGCAACAGTATCGGGCATAATTGGCCGAGGAGAGCAGATTAAGATTGATGAGACGTTAAAGTGCCTCTTTGGAGTTCAGGGGATCGATAAATATCCCAATTTCAAGAGCCTCTCCTCACATCCAGGACAGAGTCGCGCTCTGCTGCAAGAGAAAGCTAATAAAAAACAGAGGAGGATGAAAAAAAAACGAAAATGTTCAGAGAGCAGAGATTAGAACCTAGTCACGTGACCCGAGACCTGTAAATGTTTTGCTGACATTTCGTGTCGCAACGGCTAATGCGATTCACTTAAAATTGATTTTACTGCGAAATAAAGCATGCAATTAACATAGTTTATATTTAACACTCGGCCTTGTTAGAATTCGCTTGTAACTTAATGCAGTTTAAACACTTGCTTAATCAAATGTTATCCATCTGTTAATTTATCCAGGAATTCTTGCGTTTTAATATTACATTTTTTAAATGTTACGTTATAATTGGTTACATTCAAGTTTACCGACTACAAGAATGATCAATATTTGCTAACCTCCACAAAGTCTGCAGCTAAAAAAAAACACTGCACAATAATGAAGTGCGGATAAAATTGCAAATGTTATTTTAGATAAACAAATGAGTGCACAGCCGTTGTCTCGCATTCCAAGACATTTGTTCATCGGTGGCTGACATAAATTTGCTGTAAAATAAAAAAAACAAAAAACGTCCCTTTTCTTGTTTTAGGGCCAGTGGTTTTGAGCACTCCGGCCCAGCTCGTTGCCCCGGTCACTGTAGCCCGCGGGACCCTCTCCATCACCACCACGGAAATCTATTTTGAGGTAGACGAGGAGGACCCGGCTTTCAGACGCATTGATGCCAAAGTAAGTGAACACTAGCAATTAGAACCACACTCTCAATAAAGTAGATCAAATGATATAGTAACGATAAATGAAAATAATACTGAGATAATACATTTTATTACTTGTTGCTTTTTATCTATCTATGGCATTTATTGCGGTTAAATGTTTAGTGCATTTATTATACAAATATTTTTGCTTTTATCAAAAATGTATTTAAAATTTTAATTTGTAAATTGTATTGTTTTATTTTTGTACAAAAAATATTTTAATAATTGTCAAATTTAGACATAGTAAAATATCACATTCGATATTTTTGTCCTAAAGGAATTATTCAATTTGGATAACAGTTCAAAAATGCTCTTTTAAGGGGTCGATTGTAATAAAGGGACTCCACGCCATACAGAAAGAAGTGTGCAGTTTGTCGATCGCCAGGATTTAAACGAATATTTGTTTGAACAATTTAAACATTTTCGACAAAATATTATCTTCGCTAAGACTTCTTGAAATAAACACGCAAGTATTTTTAAAAAGTTGAATTGAAAAGACAGACAACATTATAACCTTTTAAAATGCATTTAGGCATATTGAGACAAGGTCAACACCTCTAAAAGAAAAAAAAGTTAAATAAGACGATGCTTAACAATAATTTATTTAAAGTGGGGTGCGTTTTCTAAGGGCCTCTTCTAAAAAGAATGTCTGCATCACGAATCATAGTTGGACACAAATATTAATTTGTTTTATTAACTCTTTTAAATAAATTCAGAGACAAATATAAAAAAATCAAATCACATAATGGTATAGTCCAGTGTATTTCAAGTGCATTGTTTTCAGGTATATTTTTTCTATATATTCTCAACGCCAGCCTTTCATCACTTTAGCAAGGTATACAAACACAGACGCTCGAATATCTCTTAAATAAGAATTCAAGTATGCGTGTGGAATGTTTAGGAACGAAACAAATATTATAGGCTGTCATCAAAATGTAAACGTTCTGGTGATGTTTTTTTTTTCTTTCTCCTCTCGTCAGAAACAAGCGAATGTTTAACAGATGAAATTATGCTTCTATTTACGTGTCACAGAACAACATTCACAACTGCAGACCACCGGATTCACAATCTACAAATGTGACTATTTACAGTATAAAATGTACATGTCTTTGAAATAGTTTAGGTAAAATGTGTTGTTGGGCAGGGCTCGTAAAACAAACATTATAATACTGACAGGTAACCTTTCATTTGATTGTAACAGTTCGCTCCCCGGTGTCAAATTCGTAGACCTTTAAATTTGAGGATCTGATATTTTTTTATTACAAAAATTCTGTTGTTTTTTTCCCCATCAGTGAACATTCTGTGAAAGAGTTCCTGATTAGCATCGTCTAGGCCTCAACTTCCATCGCAAATGTGCCATTTCCTTTTACCTCAGAGTTTCTCCAGGCTTTTGGGGTTGGTTAGAATTTCTCTCGCCAGTCGCCAAGTCTGTTTGGCTGCGTTTTCAAGAGCCGAGTGCGGCTTCCCTTGGAAAAGGTCTAGGTTTGGCAGGAAATAATGGGGGCATCTCCGGCACTGCAAGCACGAAATGAGTTGCAATAAAATCCCGTTGAGTCGATCCCCGAGGCAGTTCTCGTCCCAGTCCGACTCGCGCGGGTGTTTTTCGCACTCGTAAGACACCAGAGTTTTCATGTGGTAGTTGTTGAGAGGCTGTCCCGGGAGTTCAAGGTGACGGTCGCGGAGCGTCTTGAGCAGGGACAGGCATTTCTTCCGACAGCCGCCGAGCAGCAGCCGATTCTCCGCCTCGGCGAACTGCAACACCCAGGCATCGCTCTCCGCCGAGCTCTGTTTGCCGTTTAAAGAGTAGCACTCCTTCGATAAGAGGTTGAAACCTTCGGCTTTGACTTCCGCCACTCTGTTCGGACCAGGCCACGGGATGTGCGGCAGCGGCCAGTGAGCAGCGCTGCGCGGCCAAATGCCCGTGCACTTGAACGCGGGGGTGATCTGCACGACATACCGGTCCCTGATGCGCAGTTTCACCTCGCTGGTGTCCGCGACCATTTTAACCACGTCCCTGTAGCTGCACTTGTCAACCGCTTGCGCCACGAGCGTCTGGAACCTGGAGCGGATCTTGCGCGCGGACAGGTATCCCGAAGCCGTGATGAACTCAACCCAGAGCGACATGCTTCTCTTCCGGCCGTCGCTGAGCTTGAGCACGGCGCAGCCCGGGAGAGAGCCGTCGTCCACGAAGTTGAAGACGCCCATCTGGTTCAGATAGAGCACCACCTCGAATTCAGTCGGAGAGATGACCTCGAGCCCTTCGAAGCGGTTATCCATTTCGTTCAAGGAGCTGATGAAGCGCGGCTCCTGGACCTCCACCTCTTTCAGGACATCCGAGACCACCTTGCACACCTCCCGGATTGTCTTGGAGATGGCCGCTTTCCGAGACTGGCATTTCTCGTTGTAGTATTTATTGAGATGATACACCAGCTTGGCCTGGGCTGCGATCATATTTGGACAGAGATCCGGGTTATACACCGGAGTCTCGCAGTAACCCGAGGGATCCAACGCGGCTGTTTGTACAGGAGCCAATTTTAGAGAAGAAGGTGAACTATTTAGAGAAAAAAAATGTATTAAAATGGATGTTTTATCTGTGCGTGGAGCACATGCGCAAACGCTGGGGGGTTAAATCATCGGCTCTTTCTCTCAAATGCGATCCAAATGAAACGGTCCAAGCACTTGGTGGCTGGTGCGGCAGTCAGCAGCCCATGCGCACGGATCAGTAGTTCAGCAAAGTCCTTCAATCCGCTCTGTTCTCTGTTTGCGACAGGACTTAAAAGTGCAGGGTGCTCTTAGGAGTGTGTCTTTGCGCTGTTGATGTGTTTAAGACTCTCAACTCACTCCTGTGAAATTATAAAGGGAGGGTTTGAGAGCAGCTCGTCCAATCACTGGCCGAATCGTCACTGCCTTCGGTTTATTGACGACAAATTAATCCTCAGCTTTTATACGCGCCAAGCGCCGGCTGCTGGAAACACACCTCTGCTCTGGAGGAGAACACACTGCTTTATTGGCGACACGCACGGACATTTTCTTTGCTTACGCAGAATGTGTGATACATATTCAGGATTTTAAAAAATCAGAAATTATTATTCAACTTTTGAACTATTTCGGATTGTTTGGTGGGGGGAAACTGTGCGGAGGCCATTTTATAGTTTTTAATTGTGGAGGTTTTACAGGCGAAAACACATCGAGCAAAATGTGTGTGTGTGTGTTTTTTTTTTTTACTTTTAGTTTGCATAAAAGACGTGCTGTTTGGAGTGTTACCTGTTTTATTTCGTTGGTCTGTTGTTGTTTTGTCGTTTAATATTCATGTGTAACGTGATTCTCGTTTTCGTGTTAAATTTAAGTATTTTTAGAAATGGTACTGTATTTAGAATTGTCACTCTTTTGTTTTCTCATAGGAACCGCGCGTTAACCTCCTTTAAATGTAAATATAAAAAAGGCATTAAGCAATGTGCTCTTTGTTTCCCAGTTTTCCCCGCATGCTTTAATCACATTATTTCTCTTTTCGATGTAATAATTTAAAAAATCCACAAGCTTTTCGTGTACGACTGCGATTTGGATTTATGGCAAACATATCTTTTAATTAATAGTTATATAAACTAAAAATGCGCGTATAAGTTTGGAAATGTAATAAAATATGCTAATTAAAATAAGTAAAATATTGCGCCAATTATTTATTTTCGTTTAGAGAGACCACATTTTACTCGAATGTATTTTAAGTTTTTGATTGATTATTTGTTGTTTTTGACATAATTAAAAATATATATTCTTCGAAGAGTTTTTTTTATCACTTTGAACTGTCGCTGGGATTATTCTCAAATTTTTGTGCAGTTTGCACTTCAGCAGCTTCTCAATTTTAACATTAGTGTGGGTTGGTGTTATATATTTAAGACATCGTTTAAAAAAACAGTATAGTATTCTATGTTCTCACAAACAAATTTGAGTGATTATAAGGAACTTAATGGAAGTAATATTTGTAATAATTAGTAATTTTGTCATAAGGCTCAAGAAAAACTGCCATAAGTACACTTGCATGGGTACACAGAGCAGCTTGTAAAGGGTCACTGTTGAAGCTTTAGACTCTTCTGGCTCCAGCCTCCAGCCCTCCCTGTATCTGCTTCTCCCTTCCTTCTGCCTGAATGATTTTGCCAGCCATAATTCACAAAGCTTTGCTGTTACACACAGAAATCACATGTTTGAGTCCTCCTTTGGCAAAGGGAAATCAAGGTGATTGCTTTTGAGGGCTTTGACATCATGTGATGTACTTCACTCTCATGCTAAAAAGTTTATAATGTCAAGATGCATATTCAAAAAATTGTTTGTATTGTAAAATAAGTCCCTTAAGTGATAAAGTAAGATTTTTGCATATTTATTTAACTTCACAGATTTCAGAAATGTTGCTGCTCTGTGGTAAACATTCCAACCCCTCCCCCTTCAGCCATTCTCCCACCCTTCACTAGTCCCTGCTCTGATGTTTCCTTTGCATTGAATGACTGAATCAGTTCTCTGAAATCAGTTTTTCCAGTGTGTTAAATGAAAAATTTAAGTACAGTGTCATATTTTAATCACAGATGTGCTCCAATTAGCGCATTACCATTGTTTAGACATTCACACAATTGCAACAAATTATATAGAACAAAATTACTGTATTATAAGGAGCAATAAAATGCATATTTTTATATGAAGGGCACTAGATTATAAGGCACATTAAGCGAACCAAAACAGTCAGATACAATTTGAATAATTTTGAAATAGACATCATAAACCTGTGTCTTAACACGTTAATTTTCAAGTCCATATACAAACACACATATGATAATATGTTTTAATATTCTTACTTCGTGACGCTCCTGACAGTCACTGCAATGCTCTGACGTAGTGCGGCTGTGTAATATACAAATGTTATAAATCACTTTTTTGCTAGATTTTTGAGGATACCACACAAAATTGGATTAAGGTCAACCAGAATGAATACTTAAGGTACATCGGATTACTTTCACAGTCGAATTTTGAGAAAATTAAAGGTTTTTAAGTGCAGCGGATAGTCTGCAAAATACTGTATTTTTTGACACATTTTATCATTTGACTGAATTTGTAAGTTATTTATTACACGTAAAGAAGAGAGAAAAGATGTAGATTTATAAATGTAACAAATTCTATAGTGTTTATTTTGCAGTATTCAAAAAATGTTGATGGAAATCAATTCTTTGGTATCCGTGACTCAAACACCATGTTAAGTATGACCTGAAGGCACTTCAGATGCTGTTGACCTCAAGACTTCCTCCATCTTGACCCCTCTAGCTCTTTTATTCTCCACAACGTTGTGGTTTGTGTCTTTGTGAGTATTGGGCTCTATCTACAGGCTTTGCATTGATAAATGAGGACGTGACAACAGCATGGCTGCTATGACTGACCCAGAGAATAGGATGGCGCATCATGTAAATCAATACAATGACTCTGTCTTCCACTGTTCTTTATTTTGGGAGGACCATATGACCCGGGAAATGTTTAGCTGGTTGAAGGCCTCTTTGTTCTGGAGCTTCCTCACTGATGATCTCTTCATTTTTCTTTCTCCCTGTCGCCTCATTCAGAAGAGTGATTCTCCTGTCAGAGCACTCAGGCCTGCTGATAGAGGCCCTTGTCAAACACGTTTAACTGACACTGAATCATATTTTTTTAACAAGGTCACGATTTAAAGCCCTTTTTTATTTTCTCAATGTTAAGGATCTTTTGTATGTAAAATTTTTAACAATGCAGTCTCATATTGTGTGAAAAAAAATACACATTAATTTGTAACTTACTGTAATTTTTTAACGTTTTATTGTACGGTTGTATTAAATAAAAACAAACTAAATATTATGTGACCAATGGGACGGGTTCGAGAATGTGAATGTATCAACCACCAATATGTTGTTACATTACACATCACATGACCACAATAACATGAAGTAATGTAATGTTAGCCAAGCTTTAATCTATTTTAAACTAAACATTTTTAAATCTACAATGAATTAAAAAAAAGTTATTCTTGTATAAAGTTTCAAACATATTACAATTACATAGTAACATTGACTAACATTCATTCATTTTCCAACCCGCTTATTTCCTTTTTGGGGTCACGGGTGTCTGCTGGTGCAGTGTACATTGGGTGAGAGTCTATCGCGGGGCAACATTCACTCACACATTCACACCTCAGAGGAATTAAGATTATTCAATTAAGTCAAAATTTTTCAATAGATTCCAACAGTCAAACCCTTCTTATATTCTGGGGTAGTGGGTGTCAAAAAAGTGGAGAGTTCCATTGTAACCAATAGAATGACACCACAACAACATACTCACACACTAGCAAAGAGAAATACAACGGAGAGTACTAGCCAAGTTTGTCTGACATCCTGATAATGGAAACAAATTCGCAGTGATTGCCTACTAGACTACAGCTGTAGAACATGCAGAACCCATCCCGATCCATGGTAATTATTGTCACTTTTTTCCTCTAAACTCCGCTAAAAAGATGGGATAACCATTGGAAGTACAAAACCTGTGATTTAGCTTGTGTTTTTTAAAATGTTTGGACAGGGTTTGAGTTTAGGAGAGCTTTGCCTGTTTTTTTTATTTTTATACAATTTTCAGATTGTTTAAACCCTGTCTTTGCTTTTTTTGGGGGGGGGGGGTTATTTTTTATCTTGCCTCAACAGTTCAATTTTGATATAACACATAAAAAGTTCTCTATTTTTTATTTATTTATTTTTATTTTATTTTATTCAATTTTTTCTTCAATTTTTGCAGTGAAAAAAGAAAGTAATATTTAGAAATGTAATATTTTGAAATTTTCTAACCATTGTTTAGATGATCAGCAACATTCAGCAGGAGCTGGAGATGGGAGATAATATATATTGGGGTAGACACCAGTAGCAATGGATTCTACCACCATATGCTGCCCAGGTTAAAACCACAGGATTTAAAATAAGGGCTAGGGAGCCAATGTATTCCCCTATTTCTTAGATGCTATGAAATTTAAATTCAAGTAAGCATAAAAATCACCAAGGTAATTGTAGGATGGGATAAGTTTTAGGTTACAATGCAGTCTGAACCCCTGTGTTTGCTTCATGGATTCTATTTGATTAGCCCGCCTCACTAATAATCCAGTATACAACACCAACATAAAAGAGCAGATAAAAACAGGACAAAGTACAGCACTCTTTCCAGGCTAGAGCTTTTTTTCTGAAATTCTGAAATTGAATCATTTCTGTGCTTTAGGGTCTTAATTGAAGGTAATTGTCACCGTGATATTAATAATCCAATTATTCGGAGTCAAAAAGAGGTCAGCTCAGCTTTATTTCACCGTCTGATGTACAGTTTTTTTTACACTGATCCCATCATTTTGTGAAAACGGATAGCAAAAAAATGGAAAAGGCACTGCTAGGTCAAAGAACAGATTATTGAATGTGGTTAATGGAGTGGAGAAGTCAAATATAAATCATATTAAAGGCCCTGCCATTTAAGACAAGCAGTATTAGTGTGGCGCTCAGTGCTGGTGGGGATTGCATTATACAAGATGGACACTTATTATGACACATCCCTTTCAGCTCTCGCAAATGGATATCAAAAATGTCAATGAGTTTTCTTCTGAAGTGAATTTGGTTATTCCAGGCAATATGGCTGCACTGCAGGGCTCCCAGTTAATTTTCTCGTGCCTATCGGCTGTCAGCCCCCTGCCTCTCGCTTTCAGTTCTCACCCTCCATTTGTTTTCTTTTCTATTCTACACTAGACCCCTCCTACCAAAGATGAGGGCAAAGCGCAGTGCAGAAAATGTTGCTATAGACTACTAAAGTGCAAAGAGAGATGAGAATATTGGAAAATTACACCCGCCCCCCCCACACCCACCCACCCAACTGCAATATGCCTCGCTTGGCAGCTTCTCTGATTAATGACATGCATGTATTTGCATAGCGTTAGCATTGATTTCATTAGTTTATTCAGGAAAAACACCCTTTGATTTAAATATCTTTTAATCTGAAATGCTATGCATTTGAATGTGTTTTAATGTGTTTTAATTTGAAACTTGAGGGATAGAAACTAATTGATCACTATATTATCTTAGTTGACAATAAAAACTAATGAAAGTGATCAGATATTAATTACTTGTTGACATGCATGTCGTTCCAAAATGAATGTGATTAGGAATAGACAGTATGAAAATGAACCAAAACACAAAGTACTCCTCAAGAAGAAGTATGTTTGGGTAATGGAGTGGTGAACCCAATCTCCAGAACTTAATCCTATAGAAAAGATATGGATGGAGCTGATGGTTTGAGGGTAGGTGTAGGTTTCTCTGAGCCAATGTTGACCAAAATAAATGAAAATAAGATCTACACATTGCTCTGAAAACAGATAATCACTGACACTGTAATGCATTCAATGCACGTCTGCTGAAAGACCGTAATAATGCAGAAAAATGTCGGAAAAGACTTGTTACGCCTGAGAATGTTTTTTTTTTTTTTTACTTTACAATTCTCCCTTAATAAATTAGCTTTAAAACAGTTTTGTGCCAATGCTTCATATCATTTATTTAACAAAGCCCCAGCTTCTTTTTCTACATTTTTTTTTAAATTATGATTCTGATCATGAAATATCTAAGAAATACATCTAAACTGTTATCTCAAACTGTTCCAAGTACTTTTTTTTTGCCATCATGCTTTTTTTGTGTCAGAGTTTGGAAAACAAAAGCCATTTTACAGGTATTGTACTTCAAAGAGATTTGTAATCCCTTCTTTTCACCACTAGATGGCACTTATGGCACCGATTTGTGTTCTGTGAAAGCAATCCGAAAGATTTTCTTACATTTTCATTAGAATCATCTTGCAATTTTTATCATAACTCTTGTAATGTTCTTTGAACCAAAAATATCAAAACAAATAACCTTTTTGAAACTCCAAACGTTATATTTGAAATGAAAATTAAACAACCCATGCGAGTGGCAAATGCACCAGTGCTTGCAGATATTTCAAAGGGTTAAACACAAGTAATTGTCATTTAAATTCAGTTGATAACCTCAAATTATGATAATGCTAGCCCCTCATAATGTTGAACAACCACACAATAATTTGCAAAGAGGAGTGGAACAAAATCCACCTGAGATGTTTGCAGATCTGGGGTCAACTACAAGAAAGGCTGGAGTCAAGTCAAGAAGAATCTCTGATATTATCTTGATAATTTTTCTGGATTTTGTCATAGTGTCTCTCCCATTTAATTAAGGAACTGATGGATTATCTGTTAGTCTGTGGGTAGGGGGTCTGTTAAATTATTTCTCAAACTTCACCCTAAATTGTACAGAAACTTACTAAACCTTTAAAAAGTTTCCATTGAAGCCTTGTTTTCATTTTGTATTCACTTTACAAATCTCTTTGTTTGTTTTCAAGTGGCGTACACAATCTCAGAGCACTTTAAAATACCTTTAACAAGCAGCCATCACAAGACAGCGAGCTCCTCAGCTCCCTGTGATTAATCTTAATGTCCTGGAGACATCCCATGTTTAGAGGTTGAGTCCGTAATCATTCGCTCACTGACCCGATGATTCTCGAGCAGAAGATCCTCTCAACAGCCTTGGTGAGGACAATGCCTTGATGCATTTCAAATTAATTATAGCACCCCGTGAGAAACACGTGTGCTCAACAGACGCTTCTGGAGGGCAAAAACAAAGAGAACGAAGCGAAAGACAGATTTTCCTTTTTTCACGCAGGTTGGGGGGGATCGGGTAATGAAATGCTGTTGGTTGAATCTCATGATGAAATTAGACTATGTAACCCAAATAAGGGATGAAGGCTTCATAATTGCTAGTCCTCGAGATCTGAGGTGCTGGGTGCCAACTGTCAGAGCTGGGCTAATGATGACAAATGTCTCTCCATGCAGATTGGGAACAGGGAGGAGAAAAGGTAGAAGGAGGGAGGACACCACAGCAGGAGAGCAAGAAAAAAAGAAAAATTGAAAAGTAAGACAGGTGCTTTCTGCCGAAACATCTCGTTAAGTGGGAAAGACTAGATGGTGTCTTAAAGAGACGAAGGTTAGGTTTCTTTAAATGTTTTAACGCTTAAAAAAGTGTCAGATCCATTAGATAAATCAATGCAGAATTGAATGCTTCAGACATTTAACATTTTAAAAAGAAAGCTCACAAGTAAAATTCTATAGGTATCTATTGATTTTCATGTTGCTCCATGCATTTAAAGGCCGACACAAATTTAAAACGCGCACCTCGTTCTAAAACCATGGGCGCCAACGGGACATCACACAGAGGCCTGAGGACTCTTTGTTCATCCTCGGATGAACCAATTTCAAAGTTCATCATAATTCCAAAAATTCCACAAGTTATCAAACCAGTCATATGGGTCAGTAGGTGCCTATTCCACATACCTTCAGCTCAAGAGTGTTCAGTCGAGGCTACATAACATTCTACTGGTGCCAGACAATGGGAGAGATACTGTGTTCATCAGTCACTTTCTTTCCAAATGTGAGCGGAGCAGTTTTTAGGGGCCAAGCAGCAAAGCTGTGAAGGCACCTATTGTGTTTGTTCCGTTTCTTCTTATTATTATTAGGGGCCAAGCAGCAAAGCTGCGAAGGCACCTATTGTGTTTGTTCCGTTTCTTCTTATTATTCCTCCTTCTTCTTCTTCCGTAATGAAGTCAATGGGAGCCGTATGAACCGTTTGCGGGAAAGTTATGAAATTTGGCCCACTAACTGCCAAGCCTCTGACCTACAATCTGACCAAATTTGAAGTCTCCAAACCAAACCATCTAGCGCCACCAATAGGCCAAAGTTACACCCACGTTTATGCTAATAACTTTTGAACCGTAAGTCGTATAAACAAAATTTCACTTCCCACTGATTCCTTGGCTCAAGACGAATCGACCTGACCCTATGACGTCATTTTCCGTCATGCAAATTTTTCCGCCATTTTGAATTTTATGAAAAACCTACTTTTGCTAACTCCTCCGTGGCCGTTTGTTCAAACTTCACGAAATTCGCTCCACATCATCTACTGACTATGCCAAACAAAAGTTATTTCTTCAATTTTTGAATAGTCAAACCGTTATCGAATTATTCACGAATGATCCTTACGCAAAACACGCAAAAATTATTGTAAGGCTATAACTTCGCAACGCTTTAGCCAATGTACACCAAACTCTGTCTATGTTGTAACGCCTATGATCTGAGGCTGCATGCATTGTTTCGTCGCTCTGCCCCCTAGTGGTCCGGAGATATAAAAAAATGGCAATTTGGCCTGTATTTCCCAAACCGTTTGTCCAAAATTCATGAAATTGGTATCAGCTCGTTTGGAGCATCAAGCCGAGTCGAACCATGTCCATTTTTACTGTGTCGGCCATTTTGGGCGTCGGCCATTTTGAATTATGCCAAAAAATGCTGTATTTCAAACATGCTTTACTTTAAAATTCTTAAAGTTGTTGTGCATGTTTGACACCATGCCCTGAAGGGACTCAGCAAATTTTACGACAGCGCCACCTTGTGGTCAAAAGATTCAAACGATTTTAGAAAAATGCTAATAACTTTTGCTAGCTTTGGCCTATTGTCAAAAATCTCATACAGTTTTGTTCCTTAGGTTGAGCTGAAAACATAGATATAAAATTTACCATAATTGATTGAACTTCCTGTCTGCCATGTTGAATTGGCTGAAAACCATACTTTTCTAACTTCACCCAGACCGTTTGTCCGATTCTCACCAAATTTGAATTGGAACATCCTTAGACCTTGCTGGCAAAAAGTTATTCGTAGCGTGTTGATTGCTTTCAATGTTTTCGATAAGAGCCATGACGATTGTGATGCCGTCGGGTCAAGTGGTTTCCAAAGCTGTATCTCTGCAACCGTTTGCCATATTGACACCAAATTTGTTGTAAGTCGTCAGTACCAAAAGCTGACCCCAAAACAAAAGTTACTAAGAGCGCCACCTAATGGTCAAAATTCATAAAATTTTAAATAGTGCTTGATTTCAATTTTTTTGAGTCAATTTCATGTCTTTGGTTTACATTTTGATGGTGCTTCTGCTCATGTTTTGCCTACTGGATGCTTGGCCCCGCATTACTGCTTGCAGTTATATTTAGGGGCCAAGCAGCAAAGCTGCGAAGGCACCTATTGTGTTTGTTCCGTTTCTTCCTATTATTATTATTCTTCCCTCTTCTTCTTCTTCCTCTTCCGCCGCAAAGTCAATGGCAGCCCTATGAACCGCTTGAGGAAAAGTTATGAAATTTGGCCCACTTACTGCCAAGCCTCTGACCTTTAAGCTGACCAAATTTGAAGTCTCCAAACCAAACCATCTAGCGCCACCAATAGGCCAAAGTTACACCCACGTTTATGCTAATAACTTTTGAACCGTAAGTCGAATAAACAAAATTCCACTTCCCACTGATTCCTTGGCTCAAGCCGAATCGACCTGACCCTATGACGTCATTTTCCGCCATGCAAATTTTTCCGTTATTTTGAATTTTATGAAAAAGCTACTTTTGCTAACTCCTCCGTGGCCGTTTGTCCAAACTTCACGAAATTCTCTCCACATCATCTACTGACTATGCCAAACAAAAGTTATTTCTTGGATTTTTGAATCGTCAAATCGTTATCGAATTATTCGCGAATGATCCTTACGCAAAACTCGCAAAAATTATTGTAAGGCTATAACTTCGCAACGCTTTAGCTTATGTACACCAAACTTCGTCTATGTTGTAACACCTGTAATCTGAGGCAGCATGCAGTGTTTCATCGCTCTGCCCCCTAGTAGTCCGGAGATATAAAAAATTGGCAATTTGGCCTGTATTTCCCAAACCGTTTGTCCAAAATTCATAAAATTGGTATCAGCGCGTTTGGAGCATCAAGCCGAGTCGAACCATGTCCATTTTTGCAGTGTCGGCAATTTTGGGCGTCGGCCTTTTTGAATTATCCTAAAAAATGCTATATTTCAAACATGCTTTACTTTAAAATTCTGAAAGTTGTTCTGCATGTTTGACACCATGCCCTGAAGGGATTCAACAAATTTTACGCCAGCGCCACCTTGTGGCCAAAAGATATAAACGATTTTAGAAAAATGCTAATAACTTTTGCTAGTTGAGCCTATTGTCAAAAATCTCATCCAGTTTTGTTCCTTAGGTGGAGCTGAAAACATAGATATAAAATTTACCATAATTGATTGAATTTCCTGTCTGCCATGTTGAATTGACTGAAAACCTTACTTTTTCTAACTCCACCCAGACCATTTGTCCGATTCTCACCAAATTTGAATCTGAACATCCTTAGACCTTGCTGGCACAAAGTTATTCGTAGCATTTTGATTGCTTTTACCGTTTTTAAAAAAAGCCATGACGATTGTAATGCCATCTGGTCAAGTGGTTTCCGAAGCTGTATCTCTGCAACCGTTTGCCATATTGACACCAAATTTCTTGTGAGTCATCAGTACCAAAGGCTGACCCCTAAACAAACGTTACTAAGAGTGCCACCTAATGGTCAAAATTCATAAAATTTTAAATAGCGCTCGATTTCGATTTTTTGAGTCGATTTCATGTCTTTGGTTTACATTTTGATGGCGCTTCTGCTCACGTTTTGCCTACTGGATGCTTGGCCCCGCATTACTGCTTGCAGTTATATTTAGGGGCCAAGCAGCAAAGCTGCGAAGGCACCTATTGTGTTTGTTCCGTTTCTTCCTATTATTAGGGGCCAAGCCACCGAAGGTGCGATGGCACCTATTGTATTTGTTGGCGTTCTTATTATAAGGGGCCAAGCCACCGAAGGTGCGATGGCACCTATTGTATCTGTTGGCGTTCTTATTATTATTATTATTCCGCCATTGAAGTCAGTGGCAGCCCTATGAACCGATTGCGGGAAACTTATGAAATTTGGCCCAAGGATTCAAATAGTCATCATAAGAAATCTGACCAAATCTGGACCCTCTAACTCAAACTCTATAGCGCCACCACTAGTCCAAAGTTTCACATATGTAAATGCCAATAACTCAAGAATTCTATGGTGTAAAAACAAAATTCTTTTTGCCACTGATTCCATGGCTCATGATGACTCTAATGATCTCAATGATCTCATGTTCCAATTATCCAATTAGCCGCCATTTTGAATAATTAAATTTGCAACTTTTTCGAACTCCTCCTAGACCGTTCATCCAATTCCCATGAAACTCATGCAGTATCATCTACAGACCCTCTTGTGCAAAAGTTATCAAAAGAAATTTATTTCATCCTATGGTTTTAGAGAAATTAATGAATAAATAAAATATAAAACTAGCAAAAGTGGCCATGTGGCTATATCTCTTAAACCATTCGGTGGATTGAGACCAAATTTGCTGTGTGTTATAAGAGTCATGTCCTGAGGTTGCCTGCTGAGTTTCAACTCAGTGCCCCCTAGTGGTCCGGAGATACAAAAAATGTCTTTTTTGGCTAATAACTTCATATCACTTTGTCCAAAAATCATGAAGTTGGTCTTAAAGTGTTCACAGCATCATTCCGAGTCGGTACATGTGCATTTTTACTAGGTCAGCCATTTTTGAAGTCAGCCATTTTGTTTTTTGTCAAAAATTAACGTTTTGTGCAAATGACTTATGAACACCTTGCAGGAAAATTATAAAATTTGACACACTGATAAAGTTGGCTATTATAAGTTCTATGACCCAATCTAGAGTTTCTAGGTAATACTCTATAGCGCCACCACTAGTCCAAAGTTTCACATATGTAAATGCCAATAACTCAAGAATTCCATGGTGTGAAAACAAAATTCTTTTTGCCACTGATTCCACGGCTCATGATGATTCTAATGATCTAAAAGATCTCATTTTTCAATTATCCAATTAGCCGCCATTTTGAATAAATAAAATTGCAACTTTTTGGAACTCCTCCTAGACTGTTCATCCAATTCCCATGAAACTCATGCAGTATCATCGACAGACCCGATTGAGCAAAAGTTATCAAAAGAAATTTATTTGGTCTTATGGTTTTAGAGAAATTAACGAATAAATAAAATATAAAACTAGCAAAAGTGACCATATGGCTATATCTCTTAAACCATTTGGTGGATTGAGACCAAATTTACTGTGTGTTATAAGAATCATGTCCTGAGGTTGCCTGCTGAGTTTTAACTCAGTGCCCCCTAGTGGTCAGGAGATACAAAAAAATGTCTTTTTTGGCTAATAACTTCATTTCACTTTGTCCAAAAATGATTAAGTTGGTCTTAAAATGTTCAGGGCATCATAACGAGTCGGTACATGTGCATTTTTAGTAGGTCAGGCATTTTTGAAGTCAGCCATTGTCCAAATGCCTTATGAACACCTTGCAGGAAAGTTTTAAAATTTGACACGCTGATACAGTTGGCTATTATAACTACTCTGACCCAATCTGGAGTTTCTAGGTCATACTCTATAGCGCCACCACTAGTCCAAAGTTTCACAAACGTTAATGCCAATAACTCCTGAAATGTGTGGTCTAAGGACAAAATTCTTTTTGCAACTGATTCAATGGTCAATGGCAATTTCAAAGAACACCATGACGTCTTGTTCCAATTATCCAATTAGCCGCCATTTTAAATAATTAAAATTGCCACTTTTTTGATCTCCTCCTAAACTGTTCATCCAATTCCCATGAAACTCATGAAATATAATCTATAGACCCGATTGACAAAAAGTTATCACTAGAAATTTATTTGGTCTAATGGTTTTAGAGAAATTAACGAATAAATAAAATATAAAACTAGTAAAAGTGGCCATGTGGCTATATCTCGTAAACCATTCGGTGGATTGAGACCAAATTTACTGTGTGTTATAAGAGTCAGGTCCTGAGGTTGCCTGCTGAGTTTCAACTCAGTGCCCCCTAGTGGTTAGGAGATACAAAAAATGTCTTTTTTGGCTAATAACTTCATATCATTTTGTCCAAAAATCATGAAGTTGGTCTTAAAGTGTTCAGGGCATCATACCGAGTCGGTATATGTGCATTTTTACTAGGTCAGCCATTTTTGAAGTCAGCCATTTTGTTTTTTGTCAAAAATTAACGTTTTGTCCAAATGACTTATGAACACCTTGCAGGAAAATTATAAAATTTGACACGCTGATACAGTGGGCTATTATAAGTACTATGACCCAATCTGGAATTTCTAGGTCATACTCTATAGCGCCATCACTAGTCCAAAATTTCACAAACATTAATGCAAATAACTCATGAAATGTGTGGTCTAAGGACAAAATTATTTTTGCAACTGAATCCATGGTCAATATCAATTTTAACGAACACCATGACGTCTTGTTCCAATTATCCAATTAGCCGCCATTTTAAAAAATCAAAACTGCAACTTTTTCTAACTCCTCCTAAACTGTTCATCCAATTCCCATGAAACTCATAAAATATAATCTACAGACCCGATTGACAAAAAGTTATCACTAGAAATTTTTTTGGTCTAATGGTTTTTGAGAAATTAATAAATAAACATTGTGAAACTAGTAAAAAGGTCAATTGGATGTCTCTCTCAAACCGTTCAGTTAAATAAGACTAAATTTGGTGGGTGTTGCAAGAGCCATGTGTTAAGGTTCCTTGTTGAGTTTGAATTCGGTGCCCCCTAGTGGCCAGGAGATATGAAAAATGATTTTTTTTTTTAAATCCTAAAATTTAATTTCATATTTTTGAAGCATCATGCTGAGTCAGTTTCTTTGAACGTTTACTATGTTAGTTAATTAAATGTCAGCCATATAGTTTTTTTTGCCCAATGTTTCTTTGCTCACATGTACATCAGCTCTCTCGACGAAACTTAAAATACCTTTTTTGTTTCTTTTCAGCCTTTGTTCATCTTTTTCCCCTTCTTCATTCTGATGGCCGCTTGGCCCCGTATCACTGCTTGCAGTTATATTTATTATTATTATTATTCCGCCATTGAAGTCAATGGCAGCCGTATGAACCGATTACGGGAAAGTTATGAAATTTGGCCCAAGGATTCAAATGGTCATCATAAGAAATCTGACCCAATCTGGACCCTCTAACTCAAACTCTATAGCGCCACCACTAGTCCAAAGTTTCACATATATAAATGCCAGTAACTCAACAAATGTATTGTCTAGAAACAAATTTCCTTTTGCCACTGATTCCATGGCTCATGATGATTCTAATGATCTCAATGATCTCATGTTCCAATTATCCAATTAGCCGCCATTTTGAATAAATAAAATTGCAACTTTTTCGAACTCCTCCTAGACCGTTCATCCAATTCCCATGAAACTCATGCAGTATCATCTACAGACCCTATTGAGCAAAAGTTATCAAAAGAAATTTATTTGGTCTTATGGTTTTAGAGAAATTAACAAATAAATAAAATATAAAACTAGCAAAAGTGGCCATATGGCTATATCTCTTAAACCATTCGGTGGACTGAGACCAAATTTGCTGTGTGTTATAAGAGTCATGTCTTGAGATTGCCTGTTGAGTTTCAACTCAGTGCCCCCTAGTGGTCAGGAGATACAAA
Organism: Danionella cerebrum; assembly: GCA_007224835.1. Lineage (NCBI taxonomy): Eukaryota > Metazoa > Chordata > Actinopteri > Cypriniformes > Danionidae > Danionella > Danionella cerebrum. The sequence continues at coordinate 77,616 of SRMA01027214.1, read as the reverse complement.
AAATGTCTTTTTTGGCTAATAACCTCATATCACTTTGTCCAAAAATCATGAAGTTGGTCTTAAAGTGTTCAGGGCATCATTCCGAGTCGGTACATGTGCATTTTTACTAGGTCAGCCATTTTTGAAGTCAGCCATTTTGTTTTTTTGTCAAAAATTAACGTTTTGTCCAAATGCCTTATGAACACCTTGCAAGAAAATTATAAAATTTGACACGCTGATACAGTTGGCTATTATAACTACTCTGACCCAATCTGGAGTTTCTAGGTCATACTCTGTAGCGCCACCACTAGTCCAAAGTTTCACAAACGTTAATGCCAATAACTCATGAAATGTGTGGTCTAAGGACAAAATTCTTTTTACAACTGATTCAATGGTCAATGGCAATTTCAAAGAACACCATGACGTCTTGTTCCAATTATCCAATTAGCCGCCATTTTAAATAATTAAAATTGCCCCTTTTTCGAACTCCTCCTAAACTGTTCATCCAATATCCCATGAAACTCATGAAATATAATCTACAGACCCGATTGACAAAAAGTTATCACTAGAAATTTATTTGGTCTAATGGTTTTAGAGAAATTAATGAATAAACATTGTGAAACTAGTAAAAAGGTCATTTGGATGTATCTTTCAAACTGTTCAGTTAAATAAGACTAAATTTGGTGGGTGTTAAAAGATCCACGTGTTAAGGTTCCTTGTGGTGTTTGAATTCGGTGCCCCCTAGTGGCCAGGAGATATGAAAATGATTTTTTTTTTTCAAAATCCTAAAATTTAATTTCATATTTTTGAAGCATCGTGCTGAGTCAGTTTCTTTGAACGTTTACTATGTTAGTTAATTAGATGTCAGCCATATAGTTTTTTTTGCCCAATTTTTCTTTGCTCACATGTACATCAGCTCTCTCGACGAAACTTAAAATACCTTTTTTGTTTCTTTTCAGCCTTTGTTCATCTTTTTCCCCTTCTTTATTCTGATGGCCGCTTGGCCCTGTATCACTGCTTGCAGTTATATTTATTATTATTATTCCGCCATTGAAGTCAATGGCAGCCCTATGAACCGATTGCGGGAAAGTTATGAAATTTGGCCCCAGGATTCAAATGGTCATCATAAGAAATCTGACCAAATCTGGACCCTCTAACTCAAACTCTATAGCGCCACCACTAGTCCAAAGTTTCACATATGTAAATGCCAATAACTCAAGAATTCTATGGTGTAAAAACAAAATTCTTTTTGCCACTGATTCCATGGCTCATGATGATTCCAATGATCTCAATGATCTCATGTTCCAATTATCCAATTAGCCGCCATTTTGAATAATTAAAATTGCAACTTTTTCGAACTCCTCCTACACCGTTCATCCAATTCCCATGAAACTCATGCAGTATCATCTACAGACGCTATTGAGCAAAAGTTATCAAAAGAAATTTATTTGGTCTTATGGTTTTAGAGAAATTAATGAATAAATAAAATATAAAACTAGCAAAAGTGGCCATATGGCTATATCTCGTAAACCATTCGATGGATTGAGACCAAATTTGCTGTGTGTTATAAGAGTCATGTCCTGAGCTTGCCTGCTGAGTTTTAACTCAGTGCCCCCTAGTGGTCAGTAGATACAAAAAATGTCTTTTTTGGCTAATAACTTCATATCACTTTGTCCAAAAATCATGAAGTTGGTCTTAAAGTGTTCAGGGCATCATACCGAGTCGGTACATGTGCATTTTTACTAGGTCAGCCATTTTTGAAGTCAGCCATTTTGTTTTTGTCAAAAATTAACGTTTTGTCCAAATGCCTTATGAACACCTTGCAGGAAAATTATAAAATTTGACACGCTGATACAGTTGGCTATTATAAGTACTCTGACCCAATCTGGAGTTTCTAGGTCATACTCTATAGCGCCACCACTAGTCCAAAGTTTCACAAACGTTAATGCGAATAACTCATGAAATGTGTGGTCTAAGGACAAAATTCTTTTTGCAACTGATTCCATGGTCAATATCAATTTTAACGAACACCATGACGTCTTGTTCCAATTATCCAATTAGCCGCCATTTTAAATAATTAAAATTGCCACTTTTTCGAACTCCTCCTAAACTGTTCATCCAATTCCCATGAAACTCATGAAATATAATCTACAGACCCGATTGACAAAAAGTTATCACTAGAAATTTATTTGGTCTAATGGTTTTAGACAAATTAATGAATAAACATTGTGAAACTAGAAAAAGGTCAATTGGATGTCTCTCTCAAACCGTTCAGTTAAATAAGACTAAATTTGGTGGGTGTTGTAAGAGCCACGTGTTAAGGTTCCTTGTGGAGTTTGAATTCGGTGCCCCCTAGTGGCCAGGAGATGTGAAAATTTTTTTTGTTTTAAATCCTAAAATGTAATTTCATATTTTTGAAGCATCGTGCTGAGACAGTTTCTTTGAACGTTTACTATGTTAGTTAATTAGATGTCAGCAATATAGTTTTTTTTGCCCAATTTTTCTTTGCTCACATGTACATCAGCTCTCTCGATGAAACTTAAAATACCATTTTTGTTTCTTTTCAGCCTTTGTTTATCTTTTTCCCCTTCTTCATTCTGATGGCCGCTTGGCCCCGTATCACTGCTTGCAGTTATTAGGGGCCAAGCAGCAAAGCTGCGAAGGCACCTATTGTGTTTGTTCCGTTTCTTCCTATTATTATTATTCTTCCTTCTTCCTCTTCCGTAATGAAGTCAATGGGAGCCGTATGTATGGTTTACATTTTGATGGCGCTTCTGCTCATGTTTTGCCTACTGGATGCTTGGCCCCACATTACTGCTTGCAGTTATATTTCTTCCTTCTTCTTCTTCTTCTTCTTCTTCCGCCGCAAAGTCAATGGCAGCCCTATGAACCGTTTGCGGGAAAGTTATGAAATTTGGCCCACTGACTGCCAAGCCTCTGACCTACAATCTGACCAAATTTGAAGTCTCCAAACCAAACCATCTAGCGCCACCAATAGGCCAAAGTTACACCTACGTTTATGCTAATAACTTTTGAACCGTAAGTCGAATAAACAAAATTCCACTTCCCACTGATTCCTTGGCTCAAGACGAATCGACCTGACCCTATGACGTCATTTTCCGTCATGCAAATTTTTCCGCCATTTTGAATTTTATGAAAAACCTACTTTTGCTAACTCCTCCGTGGCCGTTTGTCCAAACTTCACAAAATTCGCTCCATATCATCTACTGATAATGCCAAACAAAAGTTATTTCTTGGATTTTCGATTCGTTAAACAGTTATTGAATTATTCGCGAATGATCCTTATGCAAAACTCGGAAAAATGATTGTAAGGCTATAACTTCGCAACAATTTAGCTATGTACACCAAACTTTGTCTATGTTGCAAGACCTAAAAATCTGAGGCTGCATGCAGTGTTTTGTCGCTCTGCCCCCTAGTGGCCCGGGAGATATAAAAAATTGGCATTTTGGCCTGTATTTCCCAAACCGTTTGTCCAAAATTCATAAAATTGGTATCAGCCCGTTTGGAGCATCAAGCCGAGTCGAACGATGTCCATTTTCACTGTGTCGGCCATTTTGGGCGTCGGCCATTTTTAGTTATACCAAGAAATGCTGTATTTAAAACATGCTTTACTTTAAAATTCTTAAAGTTGTTGTGCATGTTTGACACCATGCCCTGAAGGGACTCAACAAATTTTACGCCAGTGCCATCTAGTGGTCAAAAGATATAAACGATTTTAGAAAAATGTTAATAACTTTTGCTAGCTTTAGCCTATTGCCAAAAATCTCATCCAGTTTTGTTCCTTAGGTTGAGCTGAAAACATACATATAAAATTTACCATAATTGATTGAATTTCCTGTCTGCCATGTTGAAATGGCTGAAAACCTTACCTTTTCTGACTCCACCTAGACCGTTTGTCCGTTTCTCACCAAATTTGAATCGGAAGATCCTTAGACCTTGCTGGCAAAAAGTTATTTGTAGCGTATTGATTGCTTTTACAGTTTTCAATAAAAGCCATGACGATTGTGATGCTGTCGGGTGAAGTGGTTTCCGAAGCTGTATCTCTGCAACCGTTTGCCATATTGACACGAAATTTCTTGTGAGTCATCAGTACCAAAGGCTGACCCCAAAACAAAAGTTACTAAGAGCGCCACCTAATGGTCAAAATTCATAAAATTTTGAATAGCGCTCGATTTCGATTTTTTGAGTCGATTTCATGTCTTTGGTTTACATTTCGATGGTACTTCTGCTCACGTTTTGCCTACCGGATGCTTGGCCCCGCATTACTGCTTGCAGTTATTAGGGGCCAAGCAGCAAAGCTGCGAAGGCACCTATTGTGTTTGTTCCGTTTCTTCCTATTATTATTCTTCCTTCTTCTTCCTCTTCCGTAATGAAGTCAATGGGAGCCGTATGAACCGTTTGCGGGAAAGTTATGAAATTTGGCCCACTGACTGTTAAGCCTCTGACCTACAATCTGACCAAATTTGAAGTCACCAAACCAAACCGTCTAGCGCCACCAATAGGCCAAAGTTACTTCTACGTTTATGCTAATAACTTTTGAACCGTAAGTCGAATAAACAAAATTCCACTTCCCACTGATTCCTTGGCTTAAGACGAATCGAACTGACCCTATGACGTCATTTTCCGCCATGCAAATTTTCCCGCCATTTTGAATTTTATGAAAAACCTACTTTTGCTATCTCCTCCGTGGCCGTTTGTTCAAACTTCACGAAATTCGCTCCACATCATCTACTGACTATGCCAAACAAAAGTTATTTCTTCGATTTTTGAATAGTCAAACCGTTATCGAATTATTCACGAATGATCCTTACGCAAAACTCGCAAAAATTATTGTAAGGCTATAACTTCGCAACGCTTTAGCCAATGTACACCAAACTTTGTCTATGTTGTAATGCCTATGATCTGAGGCTGCCTGCAGTGTTTCGTCGCTCTGCCCCCTAGTGGTCTGTAGATATAAACAATTGGCAATTTGGCCTGTATTTCCCAAACCGTTTGTCCAAAATTCATAAAATTGGTATCAGCTCGTTTGGAGCATCAAGCCGAGTCGAACCATGTCCATTTTTACTGTGTCGGCCATTTTAGGCGTCGGCCATTTTGAATTATGCCAAAAAATGCTGTATTTAAAACATGCTTTACTTTAAAATTCTTAAAGTTGTTGTGCATGTTTGACACCATGCCCTGAAGGGACTCAACAAATTTTACGCCAGCGCCACCTTGTGGTCAAAAGATATAAACGATTTTAGAAAAATGCTAATAACTTTTGCTAGCTTTAGCCTATTGTCAAAAATCTCATCCAGTTTTGTTCCTTAGGTTGAGCTGAAAACATAGATATAAAATTTACCATAATTGATTGAACTTCCTGTCTGCCATGTTGAATTGGCTGAAAACCATACTTTTTCTAACTTCACCCAGACCGTTTGTCAGATTCTCACCAAATTTGAATTGGAACATCCTTAGACCTTGCTGGCAAAAAGTTATTCGTAGCGTGTTGAGTGCTTTCACTGTTTTCGATAAGAGCCATGACGATTGTGATGCCGTCGGGTCAGGTGGTTTCCAAAGCTGTATCTCTGCAACCGTTTGCCATATTGACACCAAATTTGTTGTGAGTCGTCAGTACCAAAGGTTGACCAAAAAACAAAAGTTACTAAAAGCGCCACCTAATGGTCAAAATTCATAAAATTTTAAATAGCGCTCGATTTAAATTTTTTGAGTCAATTTCATGTCTTTGGTTTACATTTTGATGGCGCTTCTGCTCATGTTTTGCCTACTGGATGCTTGGCCCCGCATTACTGCTTGCAGTTATATTTCTTCCTTCTTCTTCTTCTTCTTCCGTAATGAAGTCAATGGGAACCGTATGAACCGTTTGCGGGAAAGTTATCAAATTTGGCCCACTGACTGCCAAGCCTCTGACCTACAATCTGACCAAATTTGAAGTCTCCAAACCAAACCATCTAGCGCCACCAATAGGCCAAAGTTACACCCACGTTTATGCTAATAACTTTTGAACCGTAAGTCGAATAAACAAAATTCCACTTCCCACTGATTCCTTGGCTCAAGAAGAGTTGACCTGGCCCTATGACGTCATTTTCCGCTATGCAAATTTTTCCGCCATTTTGAATTTTATGAAAACCTACTTTTGCTAACTCCTCCGTGGCCGTTTGTCCAAACTTCACGAAATTCGCTCCACATCATCTACTGACTATGCCAAACAAAAGTTATTTCTTGGATTTTTGAATAGTCAAACCGTTTTTGAATTATTCGCGAATGATCCTTATGCAAAACTCGCAAAAATGATTGTAAGGCTATAACTTCGCAACGCTTTAGCCAATGTACACCAAACTTTGTCTATGTTGTAACGCCTATGATCTAAGGCTGCCTGCAGTGTTTCATCGCTCTGCCCTCTAGTGGTCTGTAGATATAAACAATTGGCAATTTGGCCTGTATTTCCCAAACCGTTTGTCCAAAATTCATAAAATTGGTATCAGCTCGTTTGGAGCATCAAGCCGAGTCGAACCATGTCCATTTTTACTGTGTCGGCCATTTTAGGCGTCGGCCATTTTGAATTATGCCAAAAAATGCTGTATTTAAAACATGCTTTACTTTAAAATACTGAAAGTTGTTGTGTATGTTTGACACCATGCCCTGAAGGGACTCAACAAATTTTACGCCAGCGCCACCTTGTGGTCAAAAGATATAAACGATTTTAGAAAAATGCTAATAACTTTTGCTAGATTTAGCCTAGTGTCAAAAACCTCATCCAGTTTTGTTCCTTAGGTTGAGCTGAAAACATAGATATAAAATTTACCATAATTGATTGAACTTCCTGTCTGCCATGTTGAATTGACTGAAAACCTTACTTTTTCTAACTCCACCCAGACCGTTTGTCCGATTCTCACCAAATTTGAATCGGAACATCCTTAGACCTTGCTGGCACAAATTTATTCGTAGCGTGTTAATTGCTCTTACCGTTTTCGATAAGAGCCATGACTATTGTGATCCGTCGAGTCAAGTGGTTTCTGAAGCTGTATCTCTGCAACCGTTTGCCATATTGACACCAAATTTGTTGTGAGTCATCAGTACCAAAGGCTGACCCCAAAACAAAAGTTACTAAGAATGCCACCTAATGGTCAAAATTCATAAAATTTTAGATAGCGCTCAATTCAACTTGTTTTTATGCTATTCTGCCTTAAGGTGATTTCATATGTCTTTGGTTTACATTTTGATGGTACTTCTGCTCACGTTTTGCCTACCGGATGCTTGGCCCCGCATTACTGCTTGCAGTTATATTTATTATTAGGGGCCAAGCAGCAAAGCTGCGAAGGCACCTATTGTGTTTGTTCCGTTTCTTCCTATTATTATTATTAGGGGCCAAGCAGCAAAGCTGCGAAGGCACCTATTGTGTTTGTTCCGTTTCTTCTTATTATTCCTCCTTCTTCTTCTTCCGTAATGAAGTCAATGGGAGCCTTATGAACCGTTTGCGGGAAAGTTATGAAAATTGGCCCACTAACTGCCAAGCCTCTGACCTACAATCTGACCAAATTTGAAGTTTCCAAACCAAACCGTCTAGCGCCACCAATAGGCCAAAGTTACACCTACGTTTATGCCAATAACTTTTGAACCGTAAGTCGTATAAACAAAATTCCACTTCCCACTGATTCCTTGGCTCAAGACAAATCGACCTGACCCTATGACGTCATTTTCCGCCATGCAAATTTTTCCGCCATTTTGAATTTTATGAAAAACCTTCTTTTGCTAACTCCTCCGTGGCCGTTTGTTCAAACTTCACGAAATTTGCTCCACATCATCTACTGACTATGCCAAACAAAAGTTATTTCTTAAATTTTTGAATAGTCAAACCGTTATCGAATTATTCACGAATGATCCTTACGCAAAACTCGCAAAAATTATTGTAAGGCTATAACTTCGCAACGCTTTAACCAATGTACACCAAACTCTGTCTATGTTGTAACGCCTACGATCTGAGGCTGCATGCATTGTTTCGTCGCTCTGCCCCCTAGTGGTCCGGAGATATAAAAAAATGGCAATTTGGCCTGTATTTCCCAAACCGTTTGTCCAAAATTCATAAAATTGGTATCAGTGCGTTTGGAGCATCAAGCCGAGTCGGACCATGTCCATTTTTACTGTGTCGGCCATTTTGGGCGTCGGCCATTTTGATTTATGCCAAAAAATGCTGTATTTCAAACATACTTTACTTTGAAATTCTGAAAGTTGTTGTGCATGTTTGACACCATGCCCTGAAGAGACTCAACTAATTTTACGCCAGCGCCACCTTTTGGTCAAAAGATATAAACGATTTTAGAAAAATGCTAATAACTTTTGCTAGCTTTAGCCTATTGTCAAAAATCTCATCCAGTTTTGTTTCTTAGCTTGAGCTGAAAACATACATATAAAATTTACCATAATTGATTGAATTTCCTGTCTGCCATGTTGAATTGGCTTAAAACCTTACTTTTTCTAACTCTCTCCAGACTGTTTGACCGATTCTCACCAAATTTGAATCGGAACATCCTTAGACCTTACTGGCAAAAATTTATTCGCATCGTGTTGAGTGCTTTTGCCAATTTCGATAAGCGCCATGACGATTGTGATGCAGTCGGGTCAAGTGGTTTCCGAAGCTGTATCTCTGCAACCGTTTGCCATATTAACACCAAATTTGTTGTGAGTCATCAGTACCAAAGGCTGACCCCAAAACAAAAGTTTTTAAGAGCGGCACCTTATGGTCAAAATTTATAAAATTTTAAATAGTGCTCAATTCAACTTGTTTTTTATGCTACCATACCTTGAGGTGATTTCATGTCTTTGGTTTACATTTTGATGGTGCTTCTGCTCACGTTTTGCCTACCGGATGCTTGGCCCCGCATTACTGCTTGCAGTTATTAGGGGCCAAGCAGCAAAGCTGCGAAGGCACCTATTGTGTTTGTTCCGTTTCTTCCTATTATTATTATTCTTCCTTCTTCCATTTCCGCCGCGAAGTCAATGGCAGCCCTATGACCCGCTTGCCCAAAAGTTATGAAATTTGGCCCACTTACTGCCAAGCCTCTGACCTACAAGCTAACCAAATTTGAAGTCTCCAAACCAAACCATCTAGCGCCACCAATAGGCCAAAGTTACACCTCTGTTTATGCTAATAACTTTTGAACCGTAAGTCGAATAAACAAAATTCCACATCCCACTGATTCCTTGGCTCAAGACGAATCGACCTGACCCTATGACGTCATTTTCCGCCATGCAAATTTTTCCGCCATTTTGAATTTTATGAAAAACCTACTTTTGCTAACTCCTCCCTGGCCGTTTGTCCAAATTTCACGAAATTTGCTCCACATCATCTACTGACTATGCCAAACAAAAGTTATTTCTTGGATTTTTGAATCGTCAAACCGTTATCTAATTATTCGCGAATGATCCTTACGCAAAACTCGCAAAAATGATTGTAAGGCAATAACTTCGCAACGCTTTAGCCTATGTACACCAAACTTTGTCTATGTTGTACCACCTATGATCTGAGGCTGCATGCAGTGTTTCGTTGCTCTGCCCCCTAGTGGTCCGGAGATATAAAAAATTGGCAATTTGGCCTGTATTTCGCAAACCGTTTGTCCAAAATTCATAAAATTGGTATCAGCGCGTTTGGAGCATCAAGCCGAGTCGAACCATGTCCATTTTTACTGTGTCGGCCATTTTGGGCGTCGGCCATTTTGAATTATGCCAAAAAATGCTGTATTTCAAACATACTTTACTTTGAAATTCTGAAAGTTGTTGTGCATGTTTGACACCATGCCCTGAAGGGACTCAACAAATTTTACGCCAGCGCCACCTTGTGGTCAAAAGATATAAACGATTTTAGAAAAATGCTAATAACTTTTGCTAGCTTTAGCCTATTGTCAAAAATCTCATCCAGTTTTGTTCCTTAGGTCGAGCTGAGAACATAGATATAAAATTTACCATAATTGATTGAACTTCCTGTCTGCCATGTTGAATTGGCTGAAAAACTTACTTTTTCTAACTCCACCCGGACCGTTTGTCAGATTCTCACCCAATTTGAATCGGAACATCCTTAGACCTTGCTGGCAAAAAGTTATTCGTAGCCTATTGATTGCTTTTACCGTTTTCGATAAGAGCCATGACGATTGTGATGCTGTCGAGTCAAGTGGTTTCCGAAGCTGTATCTCTGCAACCGTTTTCCATATTGACACCAAATTTGTTGTGAGTCATCAGTACCAAAGGCTGATCACAAAACAAAAGTTAATAAGAGCGCCACCTTATGGTCAGAATTCATAAAATTTTAAATAGCCCTCAATTCAACTTGTTTTTTTATGCTACCATGCTTTGAGGTGATTTCATATGTCTTTGGTTTACATTTTGACGGCGCTTCTGCTCACGTTTTGCCAACTGGATGCTTGGCCCCGCATTACTGCTTGCAGTTATATTTCTTCTTCTTCTTCCTCTTCCGTAATGAAGTCAATAATAGCCGTATGAACCGTTTGCGGGAAAGTTGTGACATTTGGCCCACTGACTGCCAAGCCTCTGACCTATAATCTGA
>SRMA01027214.1:27392-59700 GCA_007224835.1 Danionella cerebrum | reverse complement strand
CTGAGGTTGCCTGTTGAGTTTCAACTCAGTGCCCCCTAGTGGTCAGGAGATATAAAAAATGTCTTTTTTGGCTAATAACTTCATATCACTTTGTCCAAAATTCATAAATTTGGTCTTAAAGTGTTCAGGGCATCATAACGAGTCGGTACATGTGCATTTTTACTAGGTCAGCCATTTTTGAAGTCAGCCATTTTGTTTTTTGTCAAAAATTAACGTTTTGTCCAAATGCCTTATGAACACCTTGCAGGAAAATTATAAAATTTGACACGCTGATACAGTTGGCTATTATAAGTACTATGATCCAATCTGGAGTTTCTAGGTCATACTCTATAGCGCCACCACTAGTCCAAAGTTTCACAAACGTTAATGTGAATAACTCATGAAATGTGTGGTCTAAGGACAAAATTCTTTTTGCAACTGATTCCATGGTCAACATCAATTTTAACGAACACCAATGATGTCTTGTTCCAATTATCCAATTAGCCGCCATTTTGAATAAACAAAACTGCAACTTTTTCTAACTCCTTCTAGACAGTTCATCCAATTCCCATGAAAGTCATGCAGTTTCATCTACAGACCCAATTGAGCAAAAGTTATCAAAAGAAATTTATTTGGTCTAATGGTTTTAGAGAAATGAAAGAATAAATAAAATAGAAAACTAGCAAAAGTGGCCATATGGATAAATCTCTAAAACAGTTCCGTGGATTGAGACCAAATTTGCCATGTGTCATGATATTGATATCCTGAGGTTGCATGTTGAGTTTCATTTTAGTGCCCCCTAGTGGTCAGGAGATACAAAAAGTGTATTTTTGGCTAATAACAATAAGACCAAGTTTATGATTTTTAGACGAAGTGATATAAAGTGTTCAGGTCATCATACCAAGTCGGGACATGTAAATTTTTACTAAGTCAGCCATTTTGGATGTTAGCCATTTTTTTTTGCAAAATTTTATGTTTTGTCCAAATATCTTATGAACCCCTTACAGGAAAATTATAAAATTTGGCACTCTGATACAGTTGGCCATAATAAGTACTCTGAACCAATTTGGAGTTTTTAGGTCATATTCTATGAGATACGAAAAAAGATTTTTTTTTTCAAAATCCGAAAATTTGTTTTAACATTTTTGAAGCATCGTGCTGAGTCAGTTTCTTTGAATGTTTACTATGTTAGTCATTTAGATGTCAGCCATATACTTTTTTTGCTCACATGTACAGCAGATCTCTCCATGAAACTTAAAATACCTTTTTTGTTTCTTTTCAGCCTTTGTTCATCTTTTTCCCCTTCGTCATTCTGATGGCCGCTTGGCCCCGTATCACTGCTTGCAGTTATATTTAGGGCTCGAGCACCGAAGGAGCTCGGGCCCAACGGGCTCGAGCACCGGAGGTGCAAGAACCCTATTGTTTCTGTTAGGATTATTAGGGCTCGAGCACCGAAGGAGCTCGGGCCCAACGGGCTCGAGCACCGTAGGTGCAAGAACCCTATTGTTTCTGTTAGGATTATTATTCTTATTATTATTCTTATTATTATTATTATTTTTTTTCTTCTAACGTGTTTTTGCGGGCACTTTTGAGGGCCTAAACATGCGTGAAAAGTCACCGAATTTTGCACACACATCAGAACCTGCGAAAATTTACGTCTAATTGTGTTTCGAAAAGCGGGTGTGTTAAAATGACTCTACAGCGCCACCTAACGCGTTGTAGCTTATGATGCGCTGTGAGTTTGTCGTAGGTGAATGAAATTCGCCACGTATGTGTAGGGTACTAAAACTTAAATATAAGTAAATGGGATCTCATTTCCAAAATCGACAGGAAGTCAGCTATTTTACAAAAACCTCTAAAAATGGCCATTTTTGCTCACGTCGTACTTTAACGAACTCCTCCTAGAGATTTCATCTGTTCGTCTCAAAACTCGTTCAGCACTATCTTAAGGCATATGGGATGTTAAATTGCGAAGCTTTTTTGACTTCGATAAACTATGTGCGCACAGCGGTCATCCAAAGTCGAAATTTTGTCGTAAACAGGAAGTTGTTATAACTCGGCCAAGAAATGTCCGATCCAGTTCAAAATCGCTGTGTATGTTAAGAGTCCATATCTTAACAAATCCAAATAGCAATATACGGTGTCAGTTTAAGCGCCACCTAGTGGCAACATGTAATAGACCATTTTCTGTTGTTTTATACTTGTATTTCAGGCTGTATTGCGAGTACATGTTTGAAAATCAGTACACTTATGTAAGGGATCAGGACCAACAAAAAAGTCAATGGTAATCCGTTTCCAAAACCGACAGGAAGTCGGTTATTTTTCATTATTGTATGGAATTTAGCATAATTTCAGGCTTTGTACTTTAACGAACTCCTCCTAGAGAATTCATCTGTTCATCTCCAAAGTTGTTCAGTATTCTCTCAAGGCATATGGGATGTTAAATTGCGAAGCTTTTTTCACTTCATTTTACGATGCGCGAATGGCAGTCCTCGAAAGTTTGACTTTTTCTTTGAACAGGAAGTGGTTAATAACTCAGCAATGCAATGTCTGATCGGGTTACAATTCGTCATGCGTGTTAAGAGTCCATGTCTGAAGGAGTTCATAGAGCGAAATACAGTGTCAGTTATAGCGCCACCTAATGGCAGCATGCAATATAGCATTTTCTTTGTTTTTTACTGCTATTTCAGACTGTGTTTAAAGGACATGCTTGAAAATTGCCACACTTATGTTACAGATTAAGACAAACAAAAAAGTCAATTGCATCGATTTTCCAAAATCAAAAGGAAGTTAATTATTTTGCAAAGAAACCCTTAAAATGGCTATAGGGTTCTGTCGCTTTAAGGGGAAAGGGGGTGTACTGTGGCTTTAAGAGAGCACAAAACAAAAAATTGGTCATGAATTATACTCCGGACATGTTGTTGTATATTTGCATGGCGTTAGAGCTGTGGTTAACGGATATGAAACTGAATTAGATTTTTAGAGGAGTTTCCGCTGAGCACAATGGTATGTAATATGTGTGGGGTCATTCTCAGTGTTAGTGAGCTATGAGCGGAAATGTAATGCACAAGGGGGCAAGTCCCCGGTACCTGGGACTCTCGGGCTTAAGAGATTATATTATATTTATACTATTTTTATGTGCGTGCGTGTTGAGAGTGATTGACTTTTCGCTGCTTCAATCAGAGTCCGGGGGCGAACTATTTAACATGCGCGTCTGCTCCGGTTTCACTTTCTCTCTGAGTTCGTGGCCAACCGCTACTAGCGCACAGTCACTGTGTCTCGTTCGCGATCGTCCAGTTCGGTGCTGTCATCTCTCTCGCTCTCTCTCTCTGAGAGTTTGAAAGTAGTTGATCTCCCGTGCTTCGCTGAGACCCACTGCCTCTATGACTGCAGCGCGCTGCTGCCGTTGTGGCATATTTTTCGGCTCACCTCTGCATGAACGTGCATTCAATCACGTGATTGCACAGACAATGAGCGTTCACATAAAATGTTTACTCGTGAAGACGTTTTCATTTTTATTTTGCTTATATGCGCGTAGATGTCAAATTTACTTGTAACACATTGTTTAATTATAAATATAAGTTTAAAAGAATGCAATCGCCCAATGCAAGTTGCTCACAGCAGTGAATATTGTAATTTATGAATGTACAGCATTATACAAACTTCAGATGTTTATATTTTCTTTGCGTAATCATTAGAATAATTAACATTTAACGTAAAAAGAAGGATAAAACAAAATAAAAATGTGTTGATGTGATATAATGTAAAAAGCTTTAGATGTTTATATTTTATTTGCATTAGACTTACTACTTAAAAGATATTTGTTTGTGAAATGTTGTTTGCATTCATTTGTAATAAACTCCCTGGTGCTGCTTTTTAGTCCATATGCAAAAAAAAAGCAAAGCAGAAAGACTGTAATGAAATCACAATGCCTATTTTGAGGTTTTGTGTGTAACTTATAGGATAAATACCACACATTAATTGTGATGAAGCATAAAGGGCCTAATAGACAATGAAACTGAAACAGCTTGTTTTGCCCTGTAAATCTAGTTTATGGATCTATGTGATTTTTATTGTGAATATCAGTTCCACGTGATCAGAATTTGACAACCTAATACAATTTTATCATGTTTAAAATGTCCATTGAACCTAAATTCATGTAAGATGTGCACATTCTGATCATGCTCAACCGGTGATAACAATAACATAAAGTCCATTATTTCAGCATAACAATATATCAGTATAACAAGGTGCCAATAATGCAAAGGAAAGGCAGGTAAACATTTAGTTTTATTCAGAGTGACTCAGTTCCATCATTGTTCTATCATTTCCACAATGGAATAATGTTTCTGTCCCTGTTTATATAGTGCCAGTGTAATGTACTGTTTCCAACCCTGTTTCAAAGTATACACCAGCAGCTCCATACAACGTTTTTATCAGTGTGTTTCTAAACACTATAATGTGCAGGGATGGTACCAACATGCCAAATGGTACTGCAGTATCCAGAAAATGCTCTTTCTTTCACCTCTTACTTTAAAAAAATGTATGCATGGAGTATTGTTCAGATGTTTGGACTGCGACAAATAAAACACAGCTTAGAAAGCTGCAGATTGTTCAGAACAGAGCTACAGATTGATGCTGCAATGCTTATATCAAACTAGCTCTCACGATGATCATCTGGTTAACAGTTAATATCAGGTGTGCTTTACTATTATTTATGGGTATTAATTGTTGGTTTACCACTCGTTTTAGTTCATCAAAAATAATATCCCAGGGAAATACAGTTATGAAACTAGATTTTTGGAGGGTGATAATCTAACAATTCTTAGATAATCTGGCAACATTTCAAAAGTTAAGAAACAAATAAAGATAATTATAGCATAAGATAATGAATGCGGTGAGAAAGAAACGCTTTGGTGTGTGTTTTTATTTTAATTCTATTTTTGACTCTTAAAGCTGTAAAAATTAACTTTCCCCAATCATCAGTTATTGCGCCACCAAGTGATCACAGGTGGAACAGCATTTAAAACTGCAGTTTACCAATTTTGACATAGGTTACCAGGATATTGTCCCAAAAAATATTTCAACTCGTAAATATTTAGACTCGTTAGCGTTGCCTGGGGGCCATGATGCTTTGAGATGGGATTTTGTTTTATTGCCTGTATCATTAGGTTAGTTGAACAGATCTCGCTTGAATACGTCTTCTAACTAAGGATCAGTCGTAGAGCGCATTGTAATGACTTGGCCACCGAGAGGCGATGGCGACGTAGGTGCTCGAGCCCTTGATCGCTGCTTGCAGCTTTAATTATTATTATTATTATTAGGGCTCGAGCACCGAAGGAGCTCGGGCCCAAAGGGCTCGAGCACCGTAGGTGCAAGAACCCTATTGTTTCTGTTAGGATTATTATTATTCTTATTTTTGTAACGTGTTTTTGCGGGCACTTTTGAGGGCCTAAACATGCATGAAAAGTCACCGAATTTCGCACACACATCAGAACCTGCGAAAATTTACGTCTAATTGTGTTTCGAAAAGCGGGTGTGGTAAAATGACTCTACAGCGCCACCTAACGCGTTGTAGCTTATGATGCGCTATGAGTTTATCGTAGGTGAATGAAATTCGCCACGCATGTGTAGGGTACTAAAACTTAAATATAAGTAAATGGGATCTCATTTCCAAAATCGACAGGAAGTCAGCTATTTCCCAAAAACCTCTAAAAATGGCCATTTTTGCTCACGTCGTACTTTAACGAACTCCTCCTAGAGATTTCATCTGTTCGTCTCAAAACTCGTTCAGCACTATCTTAAGGCATATGGGATGTTAAATTGCGAAGCTTTTTTGACTTCAATAAACTATGTGCGCACAGCGGTCATCCAAAGTCGAAATTTTGTCGTAAACAGGAAGTTGTTATAACTCGGCCAAGCAATGTCCAATCCAGTTCAAAATCGCTATGTATGTTAAGAGTCCATATCTTAACAAATCCAAATAGTGATATACAGTGTCAGTTATAACGCCACCTAGTGGCAGCATGTAATAGACCATTTTCTGTTGTTTTATACTTGTATTTCAGGCTGTATTGCGAGTACATGTTTCAAAATCAGTACACGTATGTAGGGCATCAGGACCAACAAAAAAGTCAATAGGATTCAGTTTCCAAAACCGACAGGAAGTCGGTTATTTTTTATTATTTTATGTAATTGAGCATAGTTTCAGGGTTTGTACTTTAACGAACTCCTAGAGAATTAATCTGTTCATCTCCAAAGTATTTCAGTATTCTCTCAAGGCATATGGGATGTTAAATTGCGAAGCTTTTTTGAATTCATTTTGCGATGCGCGAATGGCAGCCCTCGAAAGTCGAACTTTTTCTATGAACAGGAAGTGGTTAATAACTCAGCAATGCAATGTCTGATCAGGTTAAAATTCGTCATGCGTGTTAAGAGTCCATGTCTGAAGGATTTCATAGAGCGAAATACAGTGTCAGTTATAGCGCCACCTAATGGCAGCATGCAATATAGCTATTTCTGCTGTTTTTTACTGCTATTTCAGACTGTGTTTAAAGGACATCCTTCAAAATTGCCACACTTATGTTGCAGATCAAGACAAACAAAAAAGTCAATTGGAGTGAGTTTCCAAAATCAACAGAAAGTTAATTATTTAGCAAAAAACACTTAAAATGGCACTTTTTTCATGTCTCATACTTCAACGAACACGTCCTAGAGATTTTATCTGCTCACCTTCAAACTACAGAAATCTTCTTTTAAGGTATGTGGGATGTTAAATTGCGAAGCTTTTATTACTTTGATAAACGATGTACACACACCAGTCATTAAAATTTGACGTTTCGCCATAAACAGAAAGTTATTATAACTCAGCCATACAATGTCTGATCAATCCCAAATGTACCAACTTTACTAAAAGTCCTTGTCTGAACACATCTGCAACATTAGTCATCGGTTATAGCGCCACCAAGTGATCACAGGTGGAACAGCATTTAAAACTGCATTTTTACCAATTTTGACAGGTTACCAGAATATTGGCCAAAACAGTCACAAAAAATATTTGAACTTGTAAATTTTTAGACTCATTAGCGCCGCCTGGGAGTCATGACGCTTTGAGATGAGATTTTTTTTGTTTTTTAGTTGCCTGTATCGTTTGGTAATTGGAACAGATCTCGCTTGAATACGTCTTCTAACTAAGGTCGGTCGTAGAGTGCATTGTAACGAATTGGCCACCGGGAGGCGATGGCGACGTAGGTGCTCGAGCCCTTGATCGCTGCTTGCAGCTTTAATTATTATTCTTTTTCTTCTAACGTGTTTTTGCGGGCACTTTTGAGGGCCTAAACATGCGTAAAAAGTCACCAAATTTTGCACAAACACCAGAACCTGCGAAAATTTACGTCTAATTGTGTTTCGAAAAGCGGGTGTGGTAAAATGACTCTACAGCGCCACCTAACGCGTTGTAGCTTATGATGCGCTGTGAGTTTGTCGTAGGCGAATGAAATTCGTCACGCATGTGTAGGGTACTAAAACTTAAATATTAGTAAATGGGATCTCATTTCCAAAATTGACAGGAAGTCAGCTATTTTGCAAAAACCTCTAAAAATGGCCATTTTTGCTCACGTCGTACTTTAACGAACTCCTCCTAGAGATTTCATCTGTTCGTCGCAAAACTCGTTCAGCACTATCTTAAGGCATATGGGATGTTAAATTGCGAAGCTTTTTTGACTTCGATAAACTATGTGCGCACAGCGGTCATCCAAAGTCGAAATTTTGTCGTAAACAGGAAGTTGTTATAACTCGGCCAAGCAATGTCCGATCCAGTTCAAATTCGGCTATGTAGGTTAAGAGTGAATATCTTAACAAATGCAAATAGCGATATACAGTGTCAGTTATAGCGCCACCTAGTGGCAACATGTAATAGACCATTTTCTGTTGTTTTATACTTGTATTTCAGGCTGTATTGCGAGTACATGTTTGAAAATCAGTACACTTATGTAAGGGATCAGGACCAACAAAAAAGTCAATAGGATTCAGTTTCCAAAACCGACAGGAAGTCGGTTATTTTTTACTATTGTATGAAATTGAACATAGTTTCAGGCTTTGTACTTTAACGAACTCCTCCTAGAGAATTCATCTGTTCATCTTCAAAGTTGTTCGGTATGCTATCAAGGCATATGGGATGTTAAATTGCGAAGCTTTTTTGACTTCATGTTACGATGCGCGAATGGCAGTCCTCGAAAGTCGAACTTTTTCTATGAACAGGAAGTGGTTAATAACTCAGCAATGCAATGTCCGATCAGGTTAAAATTCGTCACGCGTGTTAAGAGTCCATGTCTGAAGGATTTCATAGAGGGAAATACAGTGTCAGTTATAGCGCCACCTAATGGCAGCATGCAATATAGCAATTTCAGCTGTTTTTTACTGCTATTTCATACTGTGTTTAAAGGACATCCTTGAAAATTGCCACACTTATGTTGCAGATCAAGACAAACACAAAAGTCAATTGGAGCGAGTTTCCAAAATCAACAGGAAGTTAATTATTTAGCAAAAAACCCTTAAAATGGCACTTTCCCATGTCTCATACTTCAACGAACTCGTCCTAGAGATTTTATCTGCTCACCTTCAAACCACAGAAATCTGCTTATAAGGTATGTGGGATGTTAAATTGCGAAGCTTTTATTACTTTGATAAACGATGTACGCACACCAGTCATTTAAATTTGACGTTTCGCCATAAACAGGAAGTATTATAACTCAGCCATACAATGTCTGATCAATCCCAAATGTACCAACTTTACTAAAAGTCCATGTCTGAACACATCTACAACAATAGTCATCGGTTATAGCGCCACCAAGTGATCACAGGTGGAACAGCATTTAAACCTGCATTTTTACCAATTTTGACAGGTTACCAGAATATTGGCCAAAACAGTCACAAAAAATATTTGAACTTGTAAATTTTTAGACTCATTAGCACCGCCTGGGAGTCATGACGCTTTGAGATGAGATTTTTTTTGTTTTTTAGTTGCCTGTATCATTTGGTAATTGGAACAGATCTCGCTTGAATACGTCTTCTAACTAAGGATCGGTCGTAGAGTGCATTGTAACGAATTGGCCACCGGGAGGCGATGGCGACGTAGGTGCTCGAGCCCTTGATCGCTGCTTGCAGCTTTAATTATTATTATTATTATTATTATTATTTTTCTAACGTGTTTTTGCGGGCACTTTTGAGGGCCTAAACATGCGTAAAAAGTCACCAAATTTTGCACACACACCAGAACCTGCGAAAATTTACGTCTATTTGTGTTTCGAAAAGCGGGTGTGGTAAAATGACTCTACAGCGCCACCTAACGCGTTGTAGCTTATGATGCGCTGTGAGTTTGTCGTAGGCGAATGAAATTCGCCACGCATGTGTAGGGTACCTAAACTTAAATATAAGTAAATGGGATCTTATTTCCAAAATCGACAGGAAGTCAGCTATTTTGCAAAAACCTCTAAAAATGGCCATTTTTGCTCACGTCGTACTTTAACGAACTCCTCCTAGAGATTTCATCTGTTCGTCTCAAAACTCGTTCAGCACTATCTTAAGGCATATGGGATGTTAAATTGCGAAGCTTTTTTGACTTTGATAAACTATGGGCGCACAGCGGTCATCCAAAGTTGAAATTTTGTCTTAAACAGGAAGTTGTTATAACTCGGCCAAGCAATGTCCGATCCAGTTCAAATTCGCTATGTAGGTTAAGAGTGAATATCTTAACAAATGCAAATAGCGATATACAGTGTCAGTTATAGCGCCACCTAGTGGCAACATGTCATAGACCCTTTTCTGTTGTTTTATACTTGTATTTCAGGCTGTATTGCGAGTACATGTTTGAAAATCAGTATACTTATGTAAGGGATCAGGACCCAACAAAAAAGTAAATAGGATTCAGTGTCCAAAACCGACAGGAAGTCGGTTATTTTTTACTATTGTATGAAATTGAGCATAGTTTCAGGCTTTGTATTTTAACGAACTCCTCCTAGAGAATTCATCTGTTCATCTTCAAAGTTGTTCAGTATTCTCTCAAGGCATATGGGATGTTAAATTGCGAAGCTTTTTTGACTTCATTTTACGATGCGCGAATGGCAGTCCTCGAAATTCGAACTTTTTCTATGAACAGGAAGTGGTTAATAACTCAGCAATGCAATGTCTGATCAGGTCAGAATTCGTCATGCGTGTTAAGAGTCCATGTCTGAAGGATTTCATAGAGCGAAATACAGTGTCAGTTATAGCGCTACCTAATGGCAGCATGCAATATAGCAATTTCTGCTGTTTTTTACTGCTATTTCAGACTGTGTTTAAAGGACATCCTTGAAAATTGCCACACTTATGTTGCAGATCAAGACAAACAAAAAAGTCAATTGGAGCGAGTTTCCAAAATCGACAGGAAGTTAAATATTTTGCAAAAAACCCTTAAAATGGCACTTTTCCATGTCTCATACTTCAACGAACTCCTCCTAGAGATTTTATCTGCTCTCCTTCAAACTCCAGAAATCTTCTCTTAAGGTATGTTGGATGTTAAATTGCGAAGCTTTTATAACTTTGATAAACGGTGTACGTACACCAGCCATAGAAATGTGACGTTTCGCCATAAACAGGAAGTTATTATAACTTAGCCATACAATGTCTGATGGATCCCAAATGTACCAACTATACTAAAAGTCCCTGTCTAAACGCATCTACAACATTAATCATAGGTTATAGCACCACCAAGTGATCACAGGTGGAACAGCATTTAAAACTGCATTTTTACCAATTTCGACAGGTTACCAGAATATTGCCCAAAACAGTCCCAAAAAATATTTCAACTCATAAATATTTAGACTCGTTAGCGACGACAGGGGGTCATGATGCTTTGAGATGGGATTTCTTTTTACTTCAGTTGCCTGTATCATTAGGTTAGTTGAACAGATGTCGCTTGAATACGTCTTCTAACTAAGGATCAGTCGTAGAGCGCATTGTAACGACTTGGCCACCGAGAGGCGATGGCGACGTAGGTGCTCGAGCCCTTGATCGCTGCTTGCAGCTTTAATTATTATTATTATTATTATTATTTTTCTAACGTGTTTTTGCGGGCACTTTTGAGGGCCTAAACATGCGTGAAAAGTCACCGAATTTTGCACACACATCAGAACCTGCGAAAATTTACGTCTAATTGTGTTTCGAAAAGCGGGTGTGGTAAAATGACTCTACAGCGCCACCTAACGCGTTGTAGCTTATGATGCGCTATGAGTTTGTCGTAGGCGAATGAAATTCGTCACGCATGTGTAGGGTACTAAAACTTAAATATAAGTAAATGGGACCTCATTTCCAAAATCGACAGGAAGTCAGCTATTTCCCAAAAACCTCTAAAAATGGCCATTTTTGCTCACGTCATACTTTAACGAACTCCTCCTAGAGATTTCATCTGTTCGTCTCAAAACTCGTTCAGCACAATCTTAAGGCATATGGGATGTTAAATTGCGAAGCTTTTTTGACTTCGATAAACTATGTGCGCACAGCGGTCATCCAAAGTCGAAATTTTGTCGTAAAAAGGAAGTTGTTATAACTCGGTCAAGCAATGTCTGATCCAGTTTAAATTCGCTATGTATGTTAAGAGTCCATATCTTAACAAATCCAAAAAGCGATATACAGTGTCAGTTATAGCGCCACCTAATGGCAGCATGTAATAGACCATTTTCTGTTGTTTTATACTTATATTTCAGGCTGTATTGCGAGTACATGTTTGAAAATCACTACACTTATGTAAGGGATCAGAAACAACAAAAAAGTCAATAGGAATCCGTTTCCAAAACCGACAGGAAGTCGGTTATTTTTTTATTAATGTATGAAATTTAGCATAGTTTCAGGCTTTGTACTTTAACGAACTCCTCCTAGAGAATTCATCCGTTCATCTCCAAAGTTGTTCAGTATTCTCTCAAGGCATATGGGATGTTAAATTGCGAAGCTTTTTTGAATTCATTTTACGATCCGCGAATGACAGTCCTCGAAAGTTGGTCTTTTTCTTTGAACAGGAAGTGGTTAATAACTCAGCAATGCAATGTCTGATCAGGTTAAAATTCGTCATGCATGTTAAGCGTCCATGTCTGAAGGATTTCATAGAGCGAAATACAGTGTCAGTTATAGCGCCACCTAATGGCAGCATGTAATAGACCATTTTCTGTTGTTTTATACTTATATTTCTGGCTGTAATCCAAGTACATGTTTGAAAATCAGTACACTTATGAAAGGGATCAGGACCAACAAAAAAGTCAATAGGAATCAGTTTCCAAAACCGACAGGAAGTCGGTTATTTTTTATTATTGTATGAAATTGAGCATAGTTTCAGGCTTTGTACTTTAACGAACTCCTCTTAGAGAATTCATCTGTTCATCTCCAAAGTTGTTCAGTATTCTCTCAAGGAATATGGGATGTTAAATTGCGAAGCTTTTTGGACTTCATTTTACGATGCGCGAATGGCAGTCCTCGAAAGTTGAACTTTTTCTATGAACAGGAAGTGGTTAATGTTTATATATCATGTTAGCTAAGCTACCTGCCTGACAGCAAATGCAGCTTGTAACGAACAGTTAGAGCAACTTTTTTTAACGTACGGAATATGGTTACATACTGTAATATGTTTTTTAACAGGATAAGGAAGACCAGATCTGTACCAGAATCGCTGTTAATCACATTTAATGACATGACATTGCTATAGCTTTGTAATAGGTTTTGATGAAATTGGCATAGAATGCTATATTAACTATTCCACTGTGATAATCTATTTAGGAAAACCACACAATAAATTCTGTGCATCAAACATTAGCTTAGGATGTTTTTAAGCATTGGTAGTCGACTCACAGCACCACTAATAATTAGTAAACTTTTAATTATAATTTCATTGGTTGTTAACAGTAAAAAGTGTATTTATATAGCGCATTTCACACACAATGGCAATTCAAAGTGAATTACATAGAAGAAATTAAAATAATAAAAAGAAATGAGAATAATTAAAACAGTTTAGAAAAATAAAATATATAAAATGTTTGCACTCTAAACATTTTTTTTATTTATGCACAGTATATGCAACGCCAGTATTTGCACTGTAAACCTTTTTTATTTATATAAAGTGTGAGTGAATTTAAACTGTATGGCTATGCTGTGGTTGGTTTGCGTGCGTGCGGGGGGGCCCCCATGTCTGTTTTGCTTGGGGCCCCCAAATTTCTTCAAACGGCCCTGACAACGTATGCACAACAGCCGCCGAAAGACGACACTTCGCTATAATAAGGAAGTTATTATAACTCAGCCATACAATGTTCGATCGATCCCAAATGTACCAACTATTCTAAAAGTCCCTGTCTGAACACATCTACAACATTAATCATCGGTTATAGTGCCACCAAGTGATCACAGGTGGAACAGCATTTAAAACTGCATTTTTACCAATTTTGACATAGGTTACCAGAGTATTGGCCAAAACAGTCCCAAAAAATATTTCAACTTATAAATATTTAGACTTGTTAGCGCCGCCTGGGGGTCATGATGCTTTGAGGTGAGATTTTTTTTATTTGAGTTGCCTGTATCGTTTGGTAATTTGAATAGATCTCCCTTGAATACGTCTTCTAAGGATCAGTCGTGGAGCGATTTGTAACGAGTTGGCCACCGAGAGGAGATGGAGCCGTAGGTGCTCGAGCCCTTGATCGCTGCTTGCAGCTTTAATTATTATTATTATTTTTCCAACGTGTTTTTGCCGGCACTTTTGAGTGCCTAAACATGCGTAAAAAGTCACCAAATTTTGCACACACACCAGAACCTGCGAAAATTTACGTCTAATTGTGTTTCGAAAAGCGGGTGTGTTAAAATGACTCTACAGCGCCACCTAACGCGTTGTAGCTTATGATGCGCTGTGAGTTTGTCGTAGGCGAATGAAATTCGCCACGCATGTGTAGGGTACCTAAACTTAAATATACGTAAATGGGATCTCATTTCCAAAATCGACAGGAAGTCAGCTATTTCCCAAAAACCTCTAAAAATGGCCGTTTTTGCTCACGTCGTACTTTAACGAACTCCTCCTAGAGATTTCATCTGTTCATCTCAAAACTCGTTCAGCACTATCTTAAGGCATATGGGATGTTAAATTGCAAAGCTTTTTTGACTTCGATAAACTATGTGCGCACAGCGGTCATCCAAAGTCGAAATTTTGTCGTAAACAGGAAGTTGTTATAACTCGGCCAAGCAATGTCCGATCCAGTACAAATTCGCTATGTAGGTTAAGAGTGAATATCTTAACAAATGCAAATAGCGATATACAGTGTCAGTTATAGCGCCACCTAGTGGCAACATGTAATAGACCATTTTCTGTTGTTTTATACTTGTATTTCAGGCTGTATTGCGAGTACATGTTTGAAAATCAGTACACTTATGTGAGGGATCAGGACCAACAAAAAAGTCAATAGGATTCAGTTTCCAAAACCGACAAGAAGTCGGTTATTTTTTACTATTGTATGAAATTGAGCATAGTTTCAGGCTTTGTATTTTAACGAACTCCTCCTAGAGAATTCATCTGTTCATCTTCAAAATTGTTTGGTATTCTCTCAAGGCATATGGGATGTTAAATTGCAAAGCTTTTTTGACTTCATTTTACGATGCGCGAATGGCAGTCCTCTAAAGTTGAACTTTTTCCATGAACAGGAAGTGGTTAATAACTCAGCAATGCAATGTCTGATCAGGTTAAAATTCGTCATGCGTGTTAAGAGTCCATGTCTGAAGGATTTCATAGAGCGCAATACAGTGTCAGTTATGGCGCTACCTAATGGCAGCATGCAATATAGCAATTTCTGCTGTTTTTTACTGCTATTTCAGACTGTGTTTAAAGGACATCCTTGAAAATTGCCACATGTATGTTGCAGATAAAGACAAACAAAAAAGTCAATTGGAGCGAGTTTCCAAAATCGACAGGAAGTTAAATATTTTGCAAAAAACCCTTAAAATGGCACTTTTCCATGTCTCATACTTCAACGAACTCCTCCTAGAGATTTTATCTGCTCTCCTTCAAACTCCAGAAATCTTCTCTTAAGGTACGTTGGATGTTAAATTGCGAAGCTTTTATAACTTTGATAAGCGGTGTACGTACACCAGCCATTGAAATTTGACATTTCGCCATAAACAGGAAGTTATTATTACTCAGCCATACAATGTCTGATGGATCCCAAATGTACCAACTATACTAAAAGTCCCTGTCTGAACACATCTACAACAATAATCATCGGTTATAGCGCCACCAAGTGATCACAGGTGGAACAGCATTTAAAACTTAATTTTTACCAATTTTGACAGGTTACCAGAATATTGCCCAAAACAGTCCCAAAAAATATTTCAACTCACAAATATTTAGACTCGTTAGCACCGCCTGGGGGTCATGATGCTTTGAGATGGGATTTCTTTTTACTTGAGTTGCCTGTATCATTAGGTTAGTTTAACAGATCTCGCTTGAATACGTCTTCTAACTAAGGATCAGTCGTAGAGCTCATTGTAACGACTTGGCCACCGAGAGGCGATGGCGACGTAGGTGCTCGAGCCCTTGATCGCTGCTTGCAGCTTTAATTATTATTTTTTTTCTTCTAACGTGTTTTTGCGGGCACTTTTGAGGGCCTAAATATGCGTGAAAAGTCACCGAATTTTGCACACACATCAGAACCTGCGAAAATTTACGTCTAATTGTGTTTCGAAAAGCGGGTGTAGTAAAATGACTCTACAGCGCCACCTAACGCGTTGTAGCTTATGATGCGCTATGAGTTTGTCGTAGGCGAATGAAATTCGCCACGCATGTGTAGGGTACTAAAACTTAAATATAAGTAAATGGGATCTCATTTCCAAAATCGACAGGAAGTCAGCTATTTTGCAAAAACCTCTAAAAATGGCCATTTTTGCTCACGTCGTACTTTAACGAACTCCTCCTAGAGATTTCATCTGTTCGTCTCAAAACTCGTTCAGCACTATCTTAAGGCATATGGGATGTTAAATTGCGAAGCTTTTTTGACTTCGATAAACTATGTGCGCACAGCGGTCATCCAAAGTCGAAATTTTGTGGTAAACAGGAAGTTGTTATAACTCGGCCAAGCAATGTCCGATCCAGTTCAAATTCGCCATGTGGGTTAAGAGTGAATATCTTAACAAATGCAAATAGCGATATACAGTGTCAGTTATAGCGCCACCTAGTGGCAACATGTAATAGACCCTTTTCTGTTGTTTTATACTTGTATTTCAGGCTGTATTGCGAGTACATGTTTGAAAATCACTACACTTATGTAGGGGATCAGGACCAACAAAAAAGTCAATAGGATTCAGTTTCCAAAACTGACAGGAAGTCGGTTATTTTTTACTTTTGTATGAAATTGAGCATAGTTTCAGGCTTTGTACTTTAACGAACTCCTCCTAGAGAATTCATCCATTCATCTCCAAAGTTGTTCAGTATTTTCTCAAGGCATATGGGATGTTAAATTGCGAAGCTTTTTTGACTTAATTTTACGATGCGTGAATGGCAGTCCTCGAAAGTCGAACTTTTTCTATGAACAGGAAGTGGTTAATAACTCAGCAATGCAATGTCTGATCCGGTTAAAATTCGTCATGCGTGTTAAGAGTCCATGTCTGAAGGATTTCATAGAGCGCAATACAGTGTCAGTTATAGCGCTACCTAATGGCAGCATGCAATATAGCAATTTCTGCTGTTTTTTACTGCTATTTCAGACTGTGTTTAAAGGACATCCTTGAAAATTGCCACACTTATGTTGCAGATCAAGACAAACAAAAAAGTCAATTGGAGCGAGTTTCCAAAATCAACAGGAAGTTAATTATTTAGCAAAAAACCTTTAAAATGGCACTTTTTCTTGTCTCCAACTTCAACGAACTCCTCCTAGAGATTTTATCTGCTCACCTTCAAACTCCAGAAATCGTCTCTTAAGGTATATGGGATGTTAATTTGCGAAGCTTTTATTACTTTGATAAACGATGTACGTACACCAGTCATCGAAATTTGACGTTTTGCTATGAACAGGAAGTTATTATAACTCAGCCATACAATGACTGATCGATCCCAAAATTACCAACTATACTAAAAGTCCCTGTCTGAACATATCTACAACATTAATCATCGGTTATAGCGCCACCAAGTGATCACAGGAGGAACAGCATTTAAAACTGCATTTTTACCAATTTTGACAGGTTACCAGAATATTGGCCAAAACAGTCACAAAAAATATTTGAACTTGTAAATTTTTAGACTCATTAGCGCCGCCTGGGAGTCATGACGCTTTGAGATGAGATTTTTTTAGTTTTTTAGTTGCCTGTATCGTTTGGTAATTGGCACAGATCTCGCTTGAATACGTCTTCTAACTAAGGTCTGTCGTAGAGTGCATTGTAACGAATTGGCCACCGGGAGGCGATGGCGACGTAGGTGCTCGAGCCCTTGATCGCTGCTTGCAGCTTTAATTATTATTATTATTATTTTTTTTCTTCTAACGTGTTTTTGCGGGCACTTTTGAGGGCCTAAACATGCGTAAAAAGTCACCAAATTTTGCACACACACCAGAACCTGTGAAAATTTACGTCTAATTGTGTTTTGAAAAGCGGGTGTGGTAAAATGACTCTACAGCGCCACCTAACGCGTTGTAGCTTAGGAGGCGCTATGAGTTTGTCGTAGGTGAATGAAATTCGCCACGCATGTGTAGGGTACTAAAACTTAAATATAAGTAAATGGGATCTCATTTCCAAAGTCGACAGGAAGTCAGCTATTTCCCAAAAACCTCTAAAAATGGCCATTTTTGCTCACGTCGTACTTTAACGAACTCCTCTAGAGATTTCATCTGTTCGTCTCAAAACTCGTTCAGCACTATCTTAAGGCATATGGGATGTTAAATTGCGAAGCTTTTTTGACTTAGATAAACTATGTGCGCACAGCGGTCATCCAAAGTCGAAATTTTGTCGTAAACAGGAAGTTGTTATAACTCGGCCAAGCAATGTCCGATCCAGTTCAAATTCGCCATGTAGGTTAAGAGTGAATATCTTAACAAATGCAAATAACAATATACAGTGTCAGTTATAGCGCCACCTAGTGGCAACATGTAATAGACCCTTTTCTGTTGTTTTATACTTGTGTTTCAGGCTGTATTGCGAGTACATGTTTGAAAATCAGTACACTTATGTAAGGGATCAGGACCAACAAAAAAGTCAATGGTAATCCGTTTCCAAAACCGACAGGAAGTCGGTTATTTTTCATTATTGTATGGAATTTAGCATAATTTCAGGCTTTGTACTTTAACGAACTCCTCCTAGAGAATTCATCTGTTCATCTTCAAAGTTGTTCAGTATTCTCTCAAGGCATATGGGATGTTAAATTGCGAAGCTTTTTTGACTTCATTTTACGATGTGCGAATGGCAGTCCTCGAAAGTTGGACTTTTTCTTTGAACAGGAAGTGGTTAATAACTCAGCAATGCAATGTCTGATCGGGTTAAAATTAGTCATGCGTGTTAAGAGTCCATGTCTGAAGGAGTTCATAGAGCGAAATACAGTGTCAGTTATAGCGCCCCCTAATGGCAGCATGCAATATAGCATTTTCTGTTGTTTTTTACTGCTATTTCAGACTGTGTTTAAAGGACATGCTTGAAAATTGCCACACTTATGTTGCAGATCAAGACAAACAAAAAAGTCAATTGGAGCAAGTTTCCAAAATCAACAGGAAGTTAATTATTTAGCAAAAAACCCTTAAAATGGCACTTTTTCATGTCTCATACTTCAACGAACTCCTCCTAGAGATTTTATCTGCTCACCTTCAAACTCCAGAAATCTTCTCTTAAGGTATGTTGGATGTTAAATTGCGAAGCTTTTATTACTTTGATAAACGATGTATGTACACCAGTCAACGAAATTTGACGTTTCGCCATAAACAGGAAGTTATTATAACTCAGCCATACAAACTCTGATCGATCTTAAATGTACCAACTATACTAAAAGTCCCTGTCTGAACACATTTAAAACATTAATCATCGGTTATAGCGCCACCAAGTGATCACAGGTGGAACAGCATTTAAAACTGCATTTTTACCTAGGTTACCAGAATATTGGCCAAAACAGTCCAAAAAAAAATTTCAACTCGTAAATATTTAGACTTGTTAGCGCCCCCTGGGGGTCATGATGCTTTGAGATGTGATTTTTTTTTTATTTAAGTTGCCTGTATGATTAGGTAATTTGAAAAGATCTCACTTCAATATGTCTTCTAACTAAGGATCAGTCGTAGAGCGCATTGTAACGAATTGGCCACCGAGAGGCGATGGCGACGTAGGTGCTCGAGCCCTTGATCGCTGCTTGCAGCTTTAATTATTATTATTATTATTATTTTTTTTCTTCTAACGTGTTTTTGCGGGCACTTTTGAGGGCCTAAACATGCGTAAAAAGTCACCAAATTTTGCACACACATCAGAACCTGCGTAAATTTACGTCTATTTGTGGTTCGAAAAGCGGGTGTGGTAAAATGACTCTACAGCGCCACCTAACGCGTTGTAGCTTATGATGCGCTATGAGTTTGTCGTGGGTGAATGAAATTCGCCACGCATGTGTAGGGTACTAAAACTTAAATATAAGTAAATGGGATCTCATTTCCAAAATCGACAGGAAGTCAGCTATTTCCCAAAAACCTCTAAAAATAGCCATTTTTGCTCACGTCGTACTTTAACGAACTCCTCCTAGAGATTTTATCTGTTCGTCTCAAAACTCATTCAGCACTATCTTAAGGCATATGGGATGTTAAATTGCGAAGCTTTTTTGACTTCGATAAACTATGTGCGCACAGCGGTCATCCAAAGTCGAAATTTTGTCGTAAACAGGAAGTTGTTATAACTCGGCCAAGCAATGTCCGATCCAGTTCAAATTCGCCATGTAGGTTAAGAGTGAATATCTTAACAAATGCAAATAGCGATATACAGTGTCAGTTATAGCGCCACCTAGTGGCAACATGTAATAGACCCTTTTCTGTTGTTTTATACCTGTATTTCAGGCTGTATTGCGAGTACATGTTTGAAAATCAGTACACTTATGTAAGGGATCAGGATCAACAAAAAAGTCAATAGGATTCAGTTTCCAAAACCGACAGGAAGTCGGTTATTTTTTACTATTGTATGAAATTGAGCACAGTTTCAGGCTTTGTACTTTAACGAACTCCTCCTAGAGAATTCATCTGTTCATCTTCAAAGTTGTTCAGTATTCTCTCAAGGCATATGGGGTGTTAAATTGCGAAGCTTTTTTGACTTCATTTTGCGATGCGCGAATGGCAGCCCTCGAAAGTCGAACTTTTTCTATGAACAGGAAGTGGTTAATAACTCAGCAATGCAATGTCTGATCGGGTTAAAATTCGTCATGCGTGTTAAGAGTCCATGTCTTAAGGATTTCATAGAGTGAAATACAGTGTCAGTTATAGCGCCACCTAATGGCAGCATGCAATATAGCTATTTCTGCTGTTTTTTACTGCTATTTCAGACTGTGTTTAAAGGACATCCTTCAAAATTGCCACACTTATGTTGCAGATCAAGACAAACAAAAAAGTCAATTGGAGTGAGTTTCCAAAATCAACAGGAAGTTAATTATTTAGCAAAAAACACTTAAAATGGCACTTTTTTCATGTCTCATACTTCAACGAACTCGTCCTAGAGATTTTATCTGCTCACCTTCAAACTACAGAAATCTTCTTTTAAGGTATGTGGGATGTTAAATTGCGAAGCTTTTATTACTTTGATAAACGATGTACGCACACCAGTCATTAAAATTTGACGTTTCGCCATAAACAGGAAGTTATTATAACTCAGCCATACAATGTCTGATCAATCCCAAATGTACCAACTTTACTAAAAGTCCTTGTCTGAACACATCTGCAACATTAGTCATCGGTTATAGCGCCAACAAGTGATCACAGGTGGAACAGCATTTAAAACTGCATTTTTACCAATTTTGACAGGTTACCAGAATATTGGCCAAAACAGTCACAAAAAATATTTGAACTTGTAAATTTTTAGACTCATTAGCGCCGCCTGGGAGTCATGACGCTTTGAGATGGGATTTTTTTACTTGAGTTGCCTGTATCATTAGGTTAGTTGAACAGATCTCGCTTGAATACGTCTAATAACTAAGGATCAGTCGTAGATCGCATTGTAACGACTTGGCCACCGAAAGGCGATGGCGACGTAGGTGCTCGAGCCCTTGATCGCTGCTTGCAGCTTTAATTATTATTATTATTATTCTTATTTTTGTAACGTGTTTTTGCGGGCACTTTTGAGGGCCTAAACATGCGTGAAAAGTCACCGAATTTTGCACACACACCAGAACCTGCGAAAATTTACGTCTAATTGTGTTTCGAAAAGCGGTTGTGGTAAAATGACTCTACAGCGCCACCTAACGCGTTGTAGCTTATGATGCGCTGTGAGTTTGTCGTAGGTGAATGAAATTCGCCACGCATGTGTAGGGTACTAAAACTTAAATATAAGTAAATGGGATCTCATTTCCAAAATCGACAGGAAGTCAGCTATTTCCCAAAAACCTCTAAAAATAGCCATTTTTGCTCACGTCGTACTTTAACGAACTCCTCCTAGAGATTTCATCTGTTCGTCTCAAAACTCGTTCAGCACTATCTTAAGGCATATGGGATGTTAAATTGCGAAGCTTTTTTGACTTCGATAAACTATGTGCGCACAGCGGTCATCCAAAGTCGAAATTTTGTCGTAAACAGGAAGTTGTTATAACTCGGCCAAGCAATGTCCGATCCAGTTCAAATTCGCCATGTAGGTTAAGAGTGAATATCTTAACAAATGTAAATAGCGATATACAGTGTCAGTTATAGCGCCACCTAGTGGCAACATGTAATAGACCCTTTTATGTTGTTTTATACTTGTATTTCAGGCTGTATTGCGAGTACATGTTTGAAAATCACCACACTTATGTAGGGGATCAGGACCAACAAAAAAGTCAATAGGATTCAGTTTCCAAAACCGACAGGAAGTCAGTTATTTTTTACTTTTGTATGAAATTGAGCATAGTTTCAGGCTTTGTACTTTAACGAACTCCTCCTAGAGAATTCATCCGTTCATCTTCAAAGTTGTTCAGTATTCTCTCAAGGCATATGGGATGCTAAATTGCGAAGCTTTTTTGACTTCATTTTACGATGCGCGAATGGCAGTCCTCGAAAGTCGAACTTTTTCTATGAACAGGAAGTGGTTAATAACCCAGCAATGCAATGTCTGATCGGGTTAAAATTCGTCATGCGTGTTAAGAGTCCAGGTCTGAAGGATTTCAGAAAGCGAAATACAGTGTCAGTTATAGCGCTACCTAATGGCAGCATGCAATATTGCAATTTCTGCTGTTTTTTTACTGCTATTTCAGACTGTGTTTAAAGGACATCCTTGAAAATTGCCACACTTATGTTGCAGATCAAGACAAACAAAAAAGTCAATTTGAGCGAGTTTCCAAAATCAACAGGAAGTTAATTATTTAGCAAAAAACCTTTAAAATGGCACCTTTTCTTGTCTCCTACTTCAACGAACTCCTCCTAGAGATTTTATCTGCTCACCTTCAAACTCCAGAAATCGTCTCTTAAGGTATATGGGATGTTAAATTGCGAAGCTTTTATTACTTTGATAAACGATGTACGTACACCAGTCATCAAAATTTGACGTTTCGCTATGAACAGGAAGTTATTATAACTCAGCCATACAATGACTGATCGATCCCAAATTTACCAACTATACTAAAAGTCCCTGTCGGAACATATCTACAACATTAATCATCGGTTATAGCGCCACCAAGTGATCACAGGAGGAACAGCATTTAAAACTGCATTTTACCAATTTTGACATAGGTTACCAGAATATTGGCCAAAACAGTCCCAAAAAATATTTCAACTGGTAAATATTTAGACTCGTTAGCGCCCCCTGGGGGTCATGATGTTTTGAGATGTGATTTTTTTTATTTGAGTTGCCTGTATGAATAGGTAATTTGAACAGATCTCACTTGAATACGTCTTCTAACTAAGGATCGGTCGTAGAGCGCATTGTAACTACTTGGCCACCGAGAGGCGATGGCGACGTAGGTGCTCGAGCCCTTGATCGCTGCTTGCAGCTTTAATTAGGGCTCGAGCACCGAAGGAGCTCGGGCCCAACGGGCTCGAGCACCGGAGGTGCAAGAACCCTATTGTTTCTGTTAGGATTATTATTAGGGCTCGAGCACCGAAGGAGCTCGGGCCCAACGGGCTCGAGCACCGTAGGTGCAAGAACCCTATTGTTTCTGTTAGATTATTATTCTTATTATTATTATTATTATTATTATTATTATTCTTTTTCTTCTAACGTGTTTTTGCGGGCACTTTTGAGGGCCTAAACATGCGTAAAAAGTCACCGAATTTTGCACACACATCAGAACCGGTGAAAATTTACGTCTAATTGTGTTTCGAAAAGCGGGTGTGGTAAAATGACTCTAGAGCGCCACCTAACGCGTTGTAGCTTATGATGCGCTATGAGTTTGTCGTAGGCGAATGAAATTCGCCACGCATGTGTAGGGTACTAAAACTTAAATATAAGTAAATGGGATCTCATTTCCAAAATCGACAGGAAGTCAGCTATTTCCCAAAAACCTCTAAAAATAGCCATTTTTGCTCACGTCGTACTTTAACGAACTCCTCCTAGAGATTTCATCTGTTCGTCTCAAAACTCGTTCAGCACTATCTTAAGGCATATGGGATGTTAAATTGCGAAGCTTTTTTGACTTCGATAAACTATGTGCGCACAGCGGTCATCCAAAGTCGAAATTTTGTCGTAAACAGGAAGTTGTTATAACTCGGCCAAGCAATGTCCGATCCAGTTCAAATTCGCCATGTAGGTTAAGAGTGAATATCTTAACAATATACAGTGTCAGTTATAGCGCCACCTAGTGGCAACATGTAATAGACCCTTTTCTGTTGTTTTATACTTGTATTTCAGGCTGTATTGCGAGTACATGTTTGAAAATCAGTACACTTATGTAAGGGATCAGGACCAACAAAAAAGTCAATAGGATTCAGTTTCCAAAACCGACAGGAAGTCGGTTATTTTTTACTATTGTATGAAATTGAGCACAGTTTCAGGCTTTGTACTTTAACGAACTCCTCCTAGAGAATTCATCTGTTCATCTTCAAAGTTGTTCAGTATTCTCTCAAGGCATATGGGATGTTAAATTGCGAAGCTTTTTTGACTTCATTTTACGATGCGCGAATGGCAGTCCTCGAAAGTCGAACTTTTTCTTTGAACAGGAAGTGGTTAATAACTCAGCAATGCAATGTCTGATCAGGTTAAAATTCGTCATGCGTGTTAAGAGTCCATGTCTGAAGGATTTCATAGAGCGCAATACAGTGTCAGTTATAGCGCTACCTAATGGCAGCATGCAATATAGCAATTTCTGCTGTTTTTTACTGCTATTTCAGACTGTGTTTAAAGGACATCCTTGAAAATTGCCACACTTATGTTGCAGACCAAGACAAACAAAAAAGTCAATTGCATCGATTTTCCAAAATCAACAGGAAGTTAAATATTTTGCAAAAAACCCTTAAAATGGCACTTTTCCATGTCTCATACTTTAACAAACTCCTCCTAGAGAATTCATCTGTTCATCTCCAAAGTTGTTCAGTATTTTCGCAAGGCATATGGGATGTTAAATTGCGAAGATTTTTTGACTTCATTTTACGATGCGCGAATGGCAGTCCTCGAAAGTCAAACTTTTTATATGAACAGGAAGTGGTTAATAACTCAGCAATGCAATTTCTGATCGGGTTAAAATTTGTCAAGCGTGTTAAGAGTCCACGTCTGAAGGATTTCATAGAGCGAAATACAGTGTCAGTTATAGCGCCACCTAATGGCAGCATGCAATATAGCATTTTCTTCTGTTTTTTACTGCTATTTCAGACTGTGTTTAAAGGACATGCTTGAAAATTGCCACACTTATGTTACAGATCAAGACAAACAAAAAAGTCAATTGCAGCGATTTTCCAAAATCAAAAGGAAGTTAATTATTTTGCAAAAAACCCTTAAAATGGCTGTAGGGTTCTGTCGCTTTAAGGCATGGTTGCCAGGGTAGCGGTTTTCCCGCACAATTGGGCTATTTTAGAAAAGGAGTTGCGGGAAAAAATACGGAGTTGCGGGTTGCGGTTTTTTGGGCTACATTTATAATGTACCGCGGCCGCAAAAAAATAAATAATAATAATAAATAATAATTGTGGACAAAGATAAAAGGGAACCTTTTATTAGTGGGTGTTGATCCCCGGGAATGAATACTTGGCAACAAACGCTGCTTCTTGCGAGACGCAAATAGGCGCGCGCGCCACATGTGCTTTTGACATAACCAATCAAGCATCATCATCATCACGTCACTCCTTGAGAGCGTTGTAGTCAGAAGCGTCGGTTCGGTTGTCTGTGGATGAACAAGTACAAGTAGGCACTTCTGACTAGGGTCAAAAAAAATTCAGAGAGCACATGTTCTTATTTGACCTTTATTGTATGAGATTGTGTATTAAAAAAGCACAATGTGTGATATTAAGAATTTGGGTTAGACAAAAGGCCAATACTTTAAACTTAAACTTATATAAATTTTTTAAGGCCCTTTGTGGGAATCCAGCCGTTGTCTAATCTGATTGGACACTGAAAAATTGGGCTAGTTTTCATTCCATTTGGGCGGATTTTGAGTTGTCATTGGGCTGGAAATATTTCTGGGACCTGGCAACCCTGCTTTAAGGGGAAACCCCGCAGGGGCCAGGGAATACTGTGGCTTTAAGAGAGCACAAAACAAAAACTTGGTCATGAATTATACTCCGGACATGTTGTTGTTTATTTGCATGGCGTTAGAGCTGTGGTTAACGGATATGAAATTGAATTAGATTTTTAGAGGAGTTTTCGCTGAGCACAACGGTATGTGATATGTGTAGGGTCATTCTCAGGGTTAGTGAACTATGAGCGGAAATGTATTGCACAAGGGGGCAAGTCCCCGGTACCTGGGATTCTCGGGCTTAAAGGTACGTTCACATCGAACGCGGTTCGCGCGGAAATAAAGCGCAACTCGCGAGTGAATGCACGCGTGTTTACTTTGTGTTTGATCGGCAGAGCCGCTGAATGCACGCAAGACATTCAGGTGTTGACTGGAATGCGCGGATTTGTGGGAGAAGCTACAGAGGCGCAGCATTGGTTTGGAAAATGGCGGACGGGATTGTTAAGTTTCTATCTGCACCACCAAGCTTTAAATTGCTCCACAACATCAAAAACGTGTTCAGGGCTGTGGCTAGGAGCTTAGAATCCTACAAAGAGGAACCCTGCTCGGCGTGGTTCACCTACATTTCCACAGGAGCTTCAGTTTGAACCCCAGTCGCGTTCAGCGGGAGCTTCGACTGATCCAACCCCACCTCCCTGACCTGTTGCACGGGCAGCTCCAGCAGGAAACCCGCGCGTCTGTCTCTGGTCAGTATTCATGATAAATTCTGTGTAAATAATGACCAAGAACCTCCTAACCTAACGAACGGACGGGACTTTAATAAAAAGATAAATAACTTTCGTTTTTAACAATTAAAGCAACATGTTAAAAATGCTGTAATCATATAATGTAATTACTGTATTTGTTTAATTTAGAAATTTCAGATTTATACAGTATATTGTTGTATTTCTAAGTAATCTTAAATTAACTATAGATTAACTTGGTTCTAGTGAAGCAATAAACTGTGGTTTGCTTTAGTTTTTATTACAGTATACTCATATATTAAAGTAAAATATAACTTATAGTTGTACTTGTGGGGAATATATATTCCACAGCAATATCAGAATTACAAAGAAATGTTAACCTTCTTCACTGTAGTACAGTTAAAACAGTGCATATGTAAATGTTAGGGTTTTTTATTGCTAGAGTTTGAATAATAAAACTTGTTAAACAGTGGATTGAATGTAATACTGATGGTGAAACAAGTAAATCAGAGCAAATGCTAAATACAGGTAAAGTTAGAAAGTTTAAACAGTAATGATGTTGAAGACACCAGTGTAGTACAAACACATTTGCTGTCGTGGATCTGCAATCAGTTCTGCAACTAAATGTTTGTCTTCTCTCCTTTGAGATTGACGGTGGAGACTCCAACCTGGTCATCATCATCATCAGCAGCAGCAGCTTCATTGCTGGTATTTCCTGAGATTCCAAGATTGTCTCGGATACTGGGACTGTTGTAGCATGGAACTGTTTGGTGGAGGTGTTCATGGCTGTGCACTTCACTGATGAACGAAGGTCCATTACTGAAGGTTGTGAGAATAGGAGTCTCTTTGGAGGTCCTGCTCTGCCTGGAAGCACTGGACGAATATATTAAAGGGTTTCTCTAGAGCCCAGCTGATGGTTTCATTAAAGCCTTGTTTCGAACTCTCGTGATTTCCATGATTCATGTTATGTTCTTGTTTTCAAATAAAAAATGGAGTCAACCTTCAAATAAAATCCATGTCACGAAGCTTCTTTCTCATGACACAGCACCAGTCCAATCACGCATATTATATTATATTATATATATTATAATTACTTCCAAGCAAGATAGTTTTATTTAGTCTTATTATTAAATCAACGAACTCCTCCTAAGATATTTTATCTGCTCACTTTCAAACTCCAGAAATCTTCTCTTAAGGTATGTGGGATGTTAAATTCCGAAGCTTTTATTACTTTGATAAACGATGTACGTACACCAGTCATCGAAATTTGACGTTTCGCCATAAACAGGAAGTTATTATAACTCAGCCATACAATGTCTGATCGATCCCAAATGTACCAAGTATACTAAAAGTCCCTGTCTAACACATCTACAACATTAATCATCGGTTATAGCGCCACCAAGTGATCACAGGTGGAACAGCATTTTTACCAATTTTGACAGGTTCCCAGAATATTGGCCAAAACAGTCCCAAAAAATATTTCAACTCATAAATATTTAGACTCGTTAGCACCACCTGGGGGTCATGACGCTTTGAGAAGGGATTTTTTTTACTTGAGTTGCCTGTGTCATTAGGTAATTTGAACAGTTCTCGCTTGAATACGTATTCTAACTAAGGAACGGTCGTAGAGCGCATTGTAACCAATTGGCCACCCGAGGCGATGGCGACGTAGGTGCTCGAGCCCTTGATCGCTGCTTGCAGCTTTAATTATTATTTTTTTCTTCTAACGTGTTTTTGCGGGCACTTTTGAGGGCCTAAACATGCGTAAAAAGTCACCAAATTTTGCACACACATCAGAACCGGTGAAAATTTACGTCTAATTGTGTTTTGAAAAGCGGGTGTGGTAAAATGACTCTAGAGCGCCACCTAACGCGTTGTAGCTTATGATGCGCTATGAGTTTGTCGTAGGCGAATGAAATTCGCCACGCATGTGTAGGGTACTAAAACTTAAATATAAGTAAATGGGACCTCATTTCCAAAATCGACAGGAAGTCAGCTATTTCCCAAAAACCTCTAAAAATGGCCATTTTTGCTCACGTCGTGCTTTAACGAACTCCTCCTAGAGATTTCATCTGTTCGTCTCAAAACTCGTTCAGCACTATCTTAAGGCATATGGGATGTTAAGTTGCGAAGCTTTTTTGACTTCGATAAACTATGTGCGCACAGCGGTCATCCAAAGTCGAAATTTTGTCGTAAACAGGAAGTTGTTATAGCTCGGCCAAGCAATGTCCGATCCAGTTCAAATTCGCCATGTAGGTTAAAAGTGAATATCTTAACAAATGCAAATAGCAATATACAGTGTCAGTTATAGCGCCACCGAGTGGCAACATGTAATATACCCTTTTCTGTTGTTTTATACTTGTATTTCAGGCTGTATTGCGAGTACATGTTTGAAAATCAGTACACTTATGTAAGGGATCAGGACCAACACAAAAGTCAACAGGATTCAGTTTCCAAAACCGACAGGAAGTCGGTTATTTTTTACTATTGTATGAAATTGAGCACAGTTTCGGGCTTTGTACTTTAACGAACTCCTCCTAGAGAATTCATCTGTTCATCTCCAAAGTTGCTCAGTATTCTCTCAGGGCATATGGGATGTTAAATTGCGAAGCTTTTTTGACTTCATTTTACGAGGCGCGAATGGCAGTCCTCAAAAGTCGAACTTTTTCTATGAACAGGAAGTGGTTAATAACTCAGCAATGCAATGTCTGATCAGGTTAAATTTCGTCATGCGTGTTAAGAGTCCATGTCTGAAGGATTTCATAGAGCGCAATACAGTGTCAGTTATAGCGCTACCTAATGGCAGCATGCAATATAGCAATTTCTGCTGTTTTTTACTGCTATTTCAGACTGTGTTTAAAGGACATCCTTGAAAATTGCCACACTTATGTTGCAGATCGAGACAAACAAAAAAGTCAATTGGAGCGAGTTTCCAAAATCAACAGGAAGTTAATTATAAAAAAAAAAACCCTTAAAATGGCACTTTTCCATGTCTCATACTTTAACAAACTCCTCCTAGAGAATTCATCTGTTCATCTCCAAAGTTGTTCAGTATTTTCGCAAGGCATATGGGATGTTAAATTGCGAAGATTTTTTGACTACATTTTACGATGCGCGAATGGCAGTCCTCGAAAGTCAAACTTTTTATATGAACAGGAAGTGGTTAATAACTCAGCAATGCAATTTCTGATCGGGTTAAATTTTGTCAAGCGTGTTAAGAGTCCACGTCTGAAGGATTTCATAGAGCGAAATACAGTGTCAGTTATAGCGCCACCTAATGGCAGCATGCAATATAGCATTTTCGGCTGTTTTTTATTGCTATTTCAGACTGTGTTTAAAGGACATGCTTGAAAATTGCCACACTTATGTTACAGATTAAGACAAACAAAAAAGTCAATTGCATCGATTTTCAAAAATCAAAAGGAAGTTAATTATTTTGCAAAGAAACCCTTAAAATGGCTATAGGGTTCTGTCGCTTTAAGGGGAAAAGGGGTGTACTGTGGCTTTAAGAGAGCACAAAACAAAAAATTGGTCATGAATTATACTCCGGACATGTTGTTGTATATTTGCATGGCGTTAGAGCTGTGGTTAACGGATATGAAACTGAATTAGAATTTTAGAGGAGTTTCCGCTGAGCACAATGGTATGTAATATGTGTGGGGTCATTCTCAGTGTTAGTGAGCTATGAGCGGAAATGTAATGCACAAGGGGGCAAGTCCCCGGTCCCTGGGACTCTCGGGCTTAAGAGATTATATTATATTTATACTATTTTTATGTGCGTGCGTGTTGAGAGTGATTGACTTTTGGCTGCTTCAATCAGAGTCCGGGGGCGAACTATTTAACATGCGCGTCTGCTCCGGTTTCACTTTCTCTCTGAGTGCGTGGCCAACCGCTACTAGCGCACAGTCACTGTGTCTCGTTCGCGATCGTCCAGTTCGGTGCTGTCATCTCTCTCGCTCTCTCTCTCTGAGAGTTTGAAAGTAGTTGATCTCCCGTGCTTCGCTGAGACCCACTGCCTCTATGACTGCAGCGCGCTGCTGCCGTTGTGGCATATTTTTCGGCTCACCTCTGCGTGAACGCGCATTCAATCACGTGATTGCACAGACAATGAGCGTTCACATAAAATGTTTACTCGTGAAGACATTTTCATTTTTATTTTGCTTATATGCCGCGTAGATGTCAAATTTACTTGTAACACATTGTTTAATTATAAATATAAATTTAAAAGAATGCAATCGCCCAATGCAAGTTGCTCACAGCAGTGAATATTGTAATTTATGAATGTACAGCATTATACAAACTTCAGATGTTTATATTTTCTTTGCGTATTCATTAGAATAATTAACATTTAACGTAAAAAGAAGGATAAAACAAAGTAAAATGTGTTGATATGATATAATATAAAAAGCTTTAGATGTTTATATTTTATTTGCATTATACTGACTACTTAAAAGATATTTGTTTGTGAAATGTTGTTTGCATTCATTTGTAATAAACTCCCTGGTGCTGCTTTTTAGTCCATGTGCAAAAAAAAAAAGCAAAGCAGAAAGACTGTAATGAAATCACAATGCCTATTTTGAGGTTTTGTGTGTAACTTATAGGATAAATACCACACGTTAATTGTGATGAAGCATAAAGGGCCTAATAGACAATGAAACTGAAACAGCTTGTTTTGCCCTGTAAATCTAGTTTATGGATCTATGTGATTTTTATTGTGAATATCAGTTCCACGTGATCAGAATTTGACAACCTAATACAATTTTGTCATGTTTAAAATGTCCATTGAACCTAAAT
Source organism: Danionella cerebrum (assembly GCA_007224835.1). Classification (NCBI taxonomy): domain Eukaryota; kingdom Metazoa; phylum Chordata; class Actinopteri; order Cypriniformes; family Danionidae; genus Danionella; species Danionella cerebrum. The sequence continues at coordinate 28,407 of SRMA01027214.1, read as the reverse complement.
TCATGTTAGATGTGCACATTCTGATCATGATCAACCAGTGATAACAATAACATAAAGTCCATTATTTCAGCATAACAATATATCAGTATAACAAGGTGCCAATAATGCAAAGGAAAAGCAGGTAAACATTTAGTTTTATTCAGAGTGACTCAGTGCCATCATTGTTCTATCATTTCCACAATGGAATAATGTTTCTGTCCCTGTTTATATAGTGGCAGTGTCATGTACTGGTTCCAACCCTGTTTCAAAGTATACACCAGCAGCTCCATACAAGGTTTTTATCAGTGTGTTTCTAAACACTATAATGTGCAGGGATGGTAACAACATATCGACTGCATTACCAAGGACATGCCAAATGGTACTGCAGTATCCAGAAAATGCTCTTTCTTTTACCTCTTACTTTAAAAAAATGAATGCATGGAGTATTGTTCAGTTGTTTGGACTACGACAAATAAAACACAGCTTAGAAAGCTGCAGATTGTTCAGAACAGAGCTACAGATTGATGCTGCAATGCTTATATCAAACTAGCTCTTACGATGATCATCTGGTTAACAGTTAATATCAGGTGTGCTTTACTATTATTTATGGGTAATAATTGTTGGTTTACCACTCGTTTTAGTTCATCAAAATAATATCCCAGGGAAATACAGTTATGAAACTAGATATTTGAAGGGTGATAATCTAACAATTCTTGGATAATCTGGCAACATTTCAAAATGTAAGAAACAAATAAAGATAATTTTAGTATCAGCATAAGATAATAAATGCGGTGAGAAGGAAACACTTTGGTGTATGTTTTCATTTTAATTCTATTTTTGACTCTTAAAGCTGTAAAAATGAACTTTCCCCAATCATCAGTTATTGCGCCACCAAGTGATCACAGGTGGAACAGCATTTAAAACTAAGGATCAGTCGTAGAGCGCATTGTAACGATTTGGCCACCGAGAGGCGATGGCGACGTAGGTGCTCGAGCCCTTGATCGCTGCTTGCAGCTTTAATTGGGGCTCGAGCACC
>SRMA01027214.1:0-27372 GCA_007224835.1 Danionella cerebrum | reverse complement strand
TCAATTGGAGCGAGTTTCCAAAATCAACAGGAAGTTAATTATTTAGCAAAAAACCCTTAAATAGGCACTTTTCCATGTCTCATACTTCAACGAACTCCTCCTAGAGATTTTATCTGCTCACCTTCAAAGTTGTTCAGTATTTTCGCAAGGCATATGGGATGTTAAATTGCGAAGATTTTTTTACTTCATTTTACGATGCGCGAATGGCAGTCCTCGAAAGTCAAACTTTTTATATGAACAGGAAGTGGTTAATAAATCAGCAATGCAATTTCTGATCGGGTTAAAATTTGTCAAGCGTGTTAAGAGTCCACGTCTGAAGGATTTCATAGAGCGAAATACAGTGTCAGTTATAGCGCCACCTAATGGCAGTATGCAATATAGCATTTTCTTCTGTTTTTTACTGCTATTTCAGACTGTGTTTAAAGGACATGCTTGAAAATCGCCACACTTATGTTACAGATCAAGACAAACAAAAAAGTCAATTGCAGCGATTTTCCAAAATCAAAAGGAAGTTAATTATTTTGCAAAAACCCTTAAAATGGCTGTAGGGTTCTGTCACTTTAAGGCATGGTTGCCAGGGTAGCGGTTTTCCCGCACAATTGGGCTATTTTAGAAAAGGAGTTGCGGAAAAAAATACGGAGTTGCGGGTTGCGGTTTTTTGGGCTACATTTATAATGTACCGCGGCCGCAAAAAAAAAATAATAATAATAAATAATAATTGTGGACAAAGATAAAAGGGAACCTTTTATTAGTGGGTGTTGATCCCCCGGAATGAATACTTGGCAACAAACGCTGCTTCTTGCGAGACGCAAATAGGCGCGCGCGCCACATGTGCTTTTGACATCACAAATCAAGCATCATCATCATCACGTCACTCCTTGAGAGCGTTGTAGTCAGAAGCGCCGGTTCGGTTGTCTGTGGATGAACAAGTACAAGTAGGCACTTCTGACTAGGGTCAAAAAAAATTCAGAGAGCACATGTTCTTATTTGACCCTTATTGTATGAGATTGTGTATTAAAAAAGCACAATGTGTGATATTAAGAATTTGGGTTAGACAAAAGGCCAATACTTTAAACTTAAACTTATATAAATTTTTAAGGCCCTTTGTGGGAATCCAGCCGTTGTCTAATCTGATTGGACACTGAAAATTGGGCTAGTGTTCATTCCATTTGGGCGGATTTTGAGTTGTCATTGGGCTGGAAATATTTCTGGGACCTGGCAACCCTGCTTTAAGGGAAAACCCCGCAGGGGCCAGGGAATACTGTGGCTTTAAGAGAGCACAAAACAAAAACTTGATCATGAATTATACTCCGGACATGTTGTTGTTTATTTGCATGGCGTTAGAGCTGTGGTGAACGGATATGAAATTGAATTAGATTTTTTGAGGAGTTTTCGCTGAGCACAACGGTATGTGATATGTGTAGGGTCATTCTCAGGGTTAGTGAACTATGAGCCGAAATGTATTGCACAAGGGGGCAAGTCCCCGGTACCTGGGATTCTCGGGCTTAAAGGTACGTTCACATCGAACGCCGTTCGCGCGGAAATAAAGCGCAACTCGCGAGTGAATGCACGCGTGTTTACTTTGTGTTTGATCGGCAGAGCCGCTGAATGCACGCAAGACATTCAGGTGTTGACTGGAATGCGCGGATTTGTGGGAGAAGCTACAGAGGCGCAGCATTGGTTTGGAAAATGGCGGACGGGATTGTTAAGTTTCTATCTGCACCACCAAGCTTTAAATTGCTCCACAACATCAAAAACGCGTTCAGGGCTGTGGCTAGGAGCTTAGAATCCTACAAAGAGGAACCCTGCTCGGCGTGGTTCACCTACATTTCCACAGGAGCTTCAGTTTGAACCCCAGTCGCATTCAGCGGGAGCTTCGACTGATCCAACCCCACCTCCCTGACCTGTTGCACGGGCAGCTCCAGCAGGAAACCCGCGCATCTGTCTCTGGTCAGTATTCATGATAAATTCTGTGTAAATAATGACCAAGAACCTCCTAACCTAACGAACGGACGGGACTTTAATAAAAAGATAAATAACTTTCGCTTTTAACAATTAAAGCAACATGTTAAAAATGCTGTAATCATATAATGTAATTACTGTATTTGTTTAATTTAGAAATTTCAGATTTCTACAGTATATTGTTGTATTTCTAAGTAATCTTAAATTAACTATAGATTAACTTGGTTCTAGTGAAGCAATAAACTGTGGTTTGCTTTAGTTTTTATTACAGTATACTCATATATTAAAGTAAAATATAACTTATAGTTGTACTTGTGGGGAATATATATTCCACAGCAATATCAGAATTACAGAGAAATGTTAACCTTCTTCACTGTAGTACAGTTAAAACAGTGCATATGTAAATGTTAGGGGTTTTTATTGCTAGAGTTTGAATAATAAAACTTGTTAAACAGTGGATTGAATGTAATACTGATGGTGAAACAAGTAAATCAGAGCAAATGCTAAATACAGGTAAAGTTAGAAAGTTTAAACAGTAATGATGTTGAAGACACCAGCGTAGTACAAACACATTTGCTGTCGTGGATCTGCAATCAGTTCTGCAACTAAATGTTTGTCTTCTCTCCTTTGAGATTGACGGTGGAGACTTCAACCTGGTCATCATCATCATCAGCAGCAGCAGCTTCATTGCTGGTATTTCCTGAGATTCCAAGATTGTCTCGGATACTGGGACTGTTGTAGCATGGAACTGTTTGGTGGAGGTGTTCATGGCTGTGCACTTCACTGATGAACGAAGGTCCATTACTGAAGGTTGTGAGAATAGGAGTCTCTTTGGAGGTCCTGCTCTGCCTGGAAGCACTGGACGAATATATTAAAGGGTTTCTCTAGAGCCCAGCTGATGGTTTCATTAAAGCCTTGTTTCGAACTCTCGCGATTTCCATGATTCATGTTATGTTCTTGTTTTCAAATAAAAAATGGAGTCAACCTTCAAATAAAATCCATGTCACGAAGCTTCTTTCTCATGACACAGCACCAGTCCAATCACGCATATGATATTATATTATATATATTATAATTACTTCCAAGCAAGATAGTTTTATTTAGTCTTATTATTAAATCAACGAACTCCTCCTAAGATATTTTATCTGCTCACTTTCAAACTCCAAAAATCTTCTCTTAAGGTATGTGGGATGTTAAATTCCGAAGCTTTTATTACTTTGATAAACGATGTACGTACACCAGTCATCGAATTTTGACGTTTCGCCATAAACAGGAAGTTATTATAACTCAGCCATACAATGTCTGATCGATCCCAAATGTACCAAGTATACTAAAAGTCCCTGTCTAACACATCTACAACATTAATCATCGGTTATAGCGCCACCAAGTGATCACAGGTGGAACAGCATTTTTACCAATTTTGACAGGTTCCCAGAATATTGGCCAAAACAGTCCCAAAAAATATTTCAACTCATAAATATTTAGACTCGTTAGCACCACCTGGGGGTCATGACGCTTTGAGAAGGGATTTTTTTACTTGAGTTGCCTGTGTCATTAGGTAATTTGAACAGTTCTCGCTTGAATACGTATTCTAACTAAGGATCGGTCGTAGAGCGCATTGTAACCAATTGGCCACCCGAGGCGATGGCGACGTAGGTGCTCGAGCCCTTGATCGCTGCTTGCAGCTTTAATTATAAATTGTATTGCAAAACAATTTAAAAATTATATCTATAAAGATTAGCTCCTTTCAAAAAGACTCATGTATAAGTGTGGCCGTTTAAAAAATACTACTGGTCCCATTCCCACTAGTACTTCCAATATTGTTTTTTACCAGGAAGTTTTCCACTTTCTTCAGCATGTTGCATGGACCAATTGGTGAATATTATGTTTGTCATTAGACTCAAAACTAACAGACCAAATAGACTATTATCTGTGAGGATTTTCTTTGATTTTCTACCATGTATAACTCATTGGGATGATGTTGAAGCTTTCTGAACTGTCAGTCAAGAGTTGTCTGTCAAAAGGATGTGAAATCACAGAAAAGATAACCAAAATGATCTGAGAATGAACCCAACAATGTACACATTTCACATCTGCGAGAGGCTATAGTAATAATTACATTCACACATGTGGTACTGTGGCTTCCTATAGTTCATGACCACCTTAGTTCCTTTGTCTCATCCTCGCAAGCCCAAACTGTTTCCATGGTAACAATCTTAAGATTAATGCGACTCCAGGCTCTCACGGGGTCTTATTTTATAACATCTGGTGACTAGCCGAAAGCACTGCAGGCTCGTTGTGAGTCTGCAATAGTGTGTCTCATATCATTATTACTTATTCTAATTTGGAAATCAATGCTAATAATCGAGTTCTATAAAATGGGCTTCTGGAGTGTGACCGTTTTCTTTAGGACTTTATATTGATGGAGAAAAACATTAGAGGCAGGACATGATAAATGGTCTCTAAAACCAGACAATTCTTGTGATCTTGCAAATGTATTTTAAGTTTGAGCTCAAGTTTTTTTTAAAGTTTGACCATTTTCCTTTAGATCTTCTTTCCCAATTAATTGGTTGAAATCCTCTCTTTTTGTCTCACTTTCTTCCATTCATACCCTCCCTGATCTCTATGACTAATGTTCTTAGCCACACAACACTAATCTCCATTGTCGGTCTACAGGGCTCTTGTGTATATTTGATAGTGGGTGTGCATTGGTGAGCCAGAAACACTTGGCACCAGGGCCTGTTTTGGAACGAGCATGGCTGTCTGGGTCGATGCTGACTGGGTCTCGTTGACAGGGTCATTTCATTCATAGCATTTCAGGGAAGTGTTACTAGATGTGAGGGAGAAGACCTTTCTGCATTCTGAATTGAAATGTTGGGCATTTAATAAATTTAAGTTCGATGCAGATACATATGAAAAATAGTATTTTCCCTCGAGGAAAGTGTTGCATTGTTTGAGTGGAACAGTTGATCACTGTCCTTGTGTGATATTTATATCTTGCGACAACAAGAACCTATATATACATACACAAATGCAAACATGACCGTTTTAGCTTGATGGAGTTTACAGTCAGTAACTCATGCTCTACCTCCTTGTTTCTCTTATCCGTATAATGTCCAGGTGCTCTGAAAATGTCATTTAGTCATTTTGCCAACTTTTTGTCTACCCCAAAGATGTAAATAGTCAGCTACTTCCTCTTCACAGAGAAACACAGAAGGAAACAGCCTCATATTATTCTAGAATTCTTTAACTCAGTATAAATGCATATCTGACAGGCCTGCTATGAAGATTTATCAGATTCTGGGTCACTCCCGCTTTTAAAACTGTGTTCACCTGACTCATATAGTCAGTTTGGTATGTGTGGGGTGTGGTGTCTCCAATTTCAGATAACACTGTGTCACCTGAAGAGCAATGGGAGTCCAGTAGGGGGTGACTTTGGTTTACCACAGACTCTAATCATAAGTTTAAACTTGTTTGGTTTCGCTCACTGTTAAAAGAGACAGTGTCAGTGAAACTGGATGCTCGTTAGGTGATCTTTATTGATAGTATAGATTTATCTATACTGCTCTGGATTTGTACTGACTGTGGGAATTGTTCTTCCAGACTTGTGAGATCCAGACAACGTGGAACATTGTAAAAAAATGACACAAGGCTCCACCAGCATTACATCATTCTAGTGCTAATCCTCAGTCTGGCTGAGTATGGCAGCTCTTCATTATTCATGGAGAGAGTGAGTGCAGAGGCGCTAGAGCTCTGCTGTCAGGGTGCACAGCACACCAGTCCTGGGACAAAAATACCTTCTACATGCTTTCTTTCAGACCTTTGGACTGTAAACATGTTGAAATGCTTCATAGTTGTCTAGTACGATGGCATGTTTTGAGCATGTTCTTGCTCTGTTCGTATAGAACTGTTCAATAAAGTGGCATAATTTATTCACAATAATTAATTAATTAATTTGCTAATTAAATTAACTAATTAATTATATTACAGTCAGTGATAAAATTACCCGAGTTACAGATCTACATCACATTCAGACAAAGGAGATCCCCAGTAGGCAAAGCTAGAGCTAGCTACACAAGAGCTGAAATCGTTTTTGTACAATAAACACAGGGTTTTTCAGGAAGATAGTATGTTCCAGGCTGTATGCTACAAAATTGGAGCCTATTCTGAAAAAGAGTGGGTAAGGAGCAAGCCAGTGTTTGGAAGATCACACCTGTTTTTCTTCTCAATTTTACTGAAGGTTTGTTTAAAACAAGAACAGCTGGACGATTGTTTGGCTGAAAACTTGGTAAGAAGCAGAGATTAGAAAGAAAAACAGTGAGTGAGCCTTTCTTTTTTTCTGTTATCAACATTTTAATCAGGAAATCATTTTAATCAACAACTTTAATCAGGAAATTCATTGACCAATAGTGTTTGAAGCAAAACTAAATGGAGTCAGACATTGGCATATACATATACACTTCAGACATACACTGACATGCAGCCCTATTTCCCTCTCTCTAACTATTTTTACTTTTAAAATTGATTTTGTTCAAATTAACGTTTTTTTTATGTAAATTGCTATATCCATTAATTGGACATCTATGAATAGCACCACAGTATTAAAATCCAGTTCATGACCCCTTTTTAACTCATACATTAAGTTTATTTAGGCTATTAATAAAGATCAACTGTTTATGTCAGATGCTTTTCTATAGCAAGTACAATTTATACATTTTTTGTAAAAAAAAAAAAAAAGAAGCAAAATGTGTGTTATTTAATGTTTAATAGTGTATATTTTTGTATACAAACACAAACCATATCAACTACTAGCTTGATAAAACTTTCTTTGCTAACGTTTGCTTCTTGGATTATGGGCGTTTTACACGGCTTTCCACGAGTTATTTGGTAAGAAGTTGCAAGCGGCTAATAAGATGTCTATGCTATGCCTGAACAAATTACGTAGTTCAATGACGCAAGCAATGATGGCTCTCTCAGCACTCATGTATGTCGTGCTTGCTCCACCAATCAAGAGAATGGTGTCAGTTCTTGAAACTCCTCCAAGCGAGATCCAGAAATGGTGTCAGTTTCACAGCTACAACACAGTGAAAGAGTTATTAAAACCATGCTGAACTGAACTGTAACATGTCGTGTAGTGGAAAAGAGCCATTACATATGTGGCACCATACCATGAGCACAACAAAAGTCAACACGAGCGATTGATCAGAGTGCAGAAATGGAACCATCTGCTTGACCGTTTTTTCATCTGAGTACAAAGATTGTTAGATAGAAGGTACTTTGTAATATTCATCACTAATCAAAACAGAAGCAAAGAAGTCAAGTGGAAATAGTCGACAAAGCAAAACATCACTTGCTAGCATTTATGAAGTGATATTGTAGGCAGAATACACACCAAGCATCGGCACAGAAGTAGAAATTGGGCTTAAGGTATCAAAAACACAACATAAAACATACTATGCTTTCATTTTACAGAATAATTTATTTTTAAAAGTCCAACAGTAACGTTGCTAGGTTGCCAGGGATGTGTGATATGGTCACAATTGCTCGAATCAATGAGTCTAAAAATTACAACAAAAAAAAACCAACCCGATTAAATATACCCGATTAAAAATAAACTAGAGGAGATAGTTCTAACTAAAGGATTCAGGAACAAATCTTGAATAACAAACAAAATTCGAACTCTCAGAACAACAGCGTAAACAAATAGCTTAGCGTAGTTACATTCCAGCATGGAGGCTAGGTTCACATAATGTCAGCTCACAGTACGAAAGTTCTCAGTATGATCCCACACAGCTACAAAACAGACAGAACTAAATAGGGAGCACAAACGAAGGACACCTGAAGATGGCAGGTATGGGTGATGATGAGGAAAGGAGAGCGGGAAAACAGATACAAGGAAGAAGAGAGAAGAGAAAGGTGAGCACAGGGTTAAAATAGCACAGAATATAAAGATTCATAACAAGAATCATAAAAAAGGGAAAGGGTGTCAAAAAGGGACAGAAATGTAACAAAAGTACTGAGTTCTGACCGAACCAAGTGCCGGGGCAGGCACTCTGAAGCGATAACGAATATATAATTTAAGCTTTAGTGAGTAGTTGTACCATTTTTAAAACTCCAAGTACTAATTGTCTGTGAGCTCTAATTGTAGTATCACCAGATAATTATCTCATTATTTAGGAAATGTTTGAATACTTTGTGACCGAACATGAAAATTCCTTGAAAGATATTTAAAAAATCAAAAATATCTCCCGGTAATGAGCCATTGTATTGACTAGACAGTCTTCAAGGTCACTAAACCTCATCGTCTGTCTCTGTCTAGCTGAGGGTTGCAACAGCTCCTCTTGGCTATCCTCCAAAGCATCCTGTAACATGGTGAGGATTAGAGGTTCGTGCTGCACGAGTTCACAACCACACATGTGAGCTCACGGATGCAGAAATACATACACACATTCATCATGCTCATATCTTCTCCCCATCACCTCACCCACTCTCAGTCTGATCTATTCTGCTTCCGTCTCATTGGTTGACACTCACAGCTCTGAACTCGAGTGTCTCAGATGTCTCTGGGTGGTCGTAGTGGATCTCAGCTGCACGGTTGGAGCTCTTCCCTCTCTCTGCTAGTGGATCTAAATTATTTATGATGTACAATTTCTCTCTTTCGACTGGGGAACTGAAACTCCTCACAGGTTAGCATTGGTATCTGAAGGCTGTCTGACAGAAATGCCTTTAAATCAAACAGACTGAAGTATGACGACTTCTCCTGAACAGAAAACAGGCAGACAGTATGTCCGGTGCCAAGTGGTTTCTCCTCATGGGCTTCCCATGTAGAGTGAGCACCATTAATCATGAGGCATCAACATAACCATTTTTTACTGATGGAAGAAATATTATATGGGGTTAATGAAGCTTCTTTGAGAAATGATACAGCTTCTAATGTCTGCTTCTGCCACTGAAACAAATGAAGCTCTGAACAGCAAAGCCATTGCTTTATGAGCTGAATATACAATCAGTCAAGTGTGACTTCACTTACATCAATCTTTCTGTCTGTTTCGCCTGTTATACCTATGAAACCGTGTTCATTCACTTCCATTTGTCCCTTGTCTTCTTGTATTTTTCATTTGTGCTGATCTGGTTTGTGCAGTGGAGTCTGTATTCTTTCAGTTTCCAATGAACACTGGTTTCAATTTGCAGTTCAAAATAAAACTGTGTGTTTTAGCTTGGATTCAAATGTGACTAAAGTATTAGCACCCTTGATCTCTTCTGGGAGCTGGGTCCATATGTGAGCAGCATTTAAAGATTTCTCAGTCTCCAGAGAGGTCCTATCCAATCAGATTTCAAGTTTAGCTTACAGAGGTAACCCTCCAATCCATTATTTGACTTCCCCTCAATGCACGACAGACATATCGGGACCCATTCTACAACTAAGTCAAAATTGTTAAAACACAGTAAGTAACTAATCAAAAGCATCAGAATAAAGTGAGAGCAACTTCATTCACACCAACCTATGTTTACATAAAAAAAAATATTAAATGTTCATATTTGTTTCCTGAATTAACTTGATTTAGGGTTAATTATTCACTATTTAAATGTTTTAGTATTTTATCTTATTTTTAGTTTTGAAGAAATTCATACTGAGGGTTTATTCATTCATTCTCCAACCCACTTATTCCCTTTTGGGGTCATGAGGGGAATGCTGGTGCCTATCCCCACCGCACATTGGGCGAGAGGCGGGGGTACACCCTGGAAGGTTGCCAGTCCAACGCATCTTTACCTGATCGATCATTCCAGTCCTTTTTGGGGTGTGTGGATCTGTGTGTTGCTCTCCCAACTGAGAGTTATATCTCTCTCTCCATTTCTGGAGACAGTGGTTGTCAGGAACTGGGAGTCTTTCCACAGCCCTGCTAGCTCCCGGTTCTAATGGTTCAGCTCAAAGTGTGCTGGCTTTGAAGACTGTTGCTGCTTCACAAGACTGTTGCTGAAACCCCTCATTGAGTTATTTTCAGGCCTGTTTGGCCAGTGAATTCTCAGAGTATTGAATAAACCTCAGTATCTTGTGTTTGAGTCCTCTGTGCTTACTTCTGCATTGAATTTGACACTCCGCCTGTATTGGTGTGCTTTGAGATTACCTTTGATGAGCACTAAAAGTGCATGCCCTTTCATTTTTCTGTCTGTCCATTGATATCTCTACCATCTCTAATGTTGTTGGCATTTTGGTGGGGTAAGCCTTGAAAGCCTTGGTTTTGTGTATAACAAACTAATGAGGATGAAGCCTCATTAATTAGTCACAGCTTTGACTTGCAGCTAGTCAAAAAGAATGAAAGAAAAGCACATTCACACACCCCTGAGAGCTTTAATGTTTCAGCCATGTACATGAAAGTCCTTTTTACCGTATGACACATAGAGTACAGATGGAGAGAGGCTGTGTGGAGAGTCAGAGGACGAAAGAAGGGAAATCACAGGATGGTGTGAGAGCAGCGCAGAGACGACTGAACCTTCTCTTGTGATAATCATATGTGACAGCTAAAGAAGGCAATATGACATTAGCTTGGATGTGGCTGAGCTGTTTTGACATATGTAGTTCATTGTATGGAAACCTGAGGATGAGTTCTGTTAGAACATGCAGTTTTTTTTTCTATTGATTGTTTACATGCAGGAAGTTTCATGAAACCATACAGAAATTTTATAACACTATTTTTGTTGTCATTCACAATGTTTGTTGATATCATAAAAGATAGAGAACCTCTATTTGTGGCAGCACTGCAGGTGCATCACTAAATTCATTGCCGTTCCAGGAGCGTCTGAAATCATTGTACTGCAAAATTTGCAGGATGCCTTGTGTTTCCATCTCCTCACACCAGTCAGAAAACTCATTGGTTTGGAGGCTAGTTTGATTATGATGAATACATGATTGATTTTTGCAGTGCATGCACACTGAGAGTGTGCCCAATCAGGAGACCAGTGTGAGTGTCAGCTCTGATCTTTAAAGTTCACACTCCATTAGAGCTGAAGATCTTTACCCGAACAGGGCAGGGCCCGTTGAGACTCAACCAACCAGTTTGGGTTCAGGGTTAATTTATCTAACTGTATCTAACTAGCTGTAATTTTTTACATTTTAGGCCCAATTACAGCTCTACTCTCCATAATTATCTAATTTGAAGAGCAAAATGTGTATCGTCAGACTCGGCCAAGACCAATGGTCAAACTAACCAATGTTCCGAACACAAATGAGTCCAAATCAAGTCAAAGTCCCAGAAAACTACTCCAGCAATGGTCTTCATGTGGTGATTCCTGAAACTCTACCTCCAACTCCAGTCTACTCTATGTGTTCTACCCTCCATTTTTGAATGAGTTTTGTTTCACAATACTCTCCATGGTGTGGTTATCATATTGTTTGTACACCTTTTGATCAATCATTCATTCATTGATTTTCAAGGGCATTGATCATCTCCAGCGCACATTGGGCGAGAGGCGAGGGTACACCCTGGACAGGTCGCCAGTCCATTTCAGGGCAACATTCACTCACACATCCACATTTAAGGGGAATTAAGATTATTCAAGTAACCTAACCCCATGTTTTTGGGATTGTGGGGGAAGCTGGAGTACCCGGGGGAAACCCACACAAGCACAGGGAGAACATGCAAACTCCTTCCAGAAAGGTCACTTTTGATCAATTATTGGTTTTATTTTGTGAATTGTACCAGGCTGCAAAGTGTGAATTGTACCAGGCTGCAAAGTGGGTGATTAGTTCAGATTTTTATATCTTTTAATTTTGTACAAATCACCTCAGCCATATTGTCACTGATGACAATAAACCAGTTTTATTTGTGTGTCACTGGAAGTAGTCAGGCATCCAGGTTTTTCTGTTTTTTACCAGTATAATGACCAATGACTCTTTTGATGATGTGAGTGGGACATTAGTGACTTCGTACAGGAAACAGGAAGAAATAGCGGCCACAAATCCTCTCTATTCTCCACATTTTTGTGAAACAAATGCCAGTGATCCACCACCAACAGAATAAACAGCTCGACGTCCATTATTTTTTTCAATGTGTTCTTTGATGTCTTCTTCTTAGAATCTCTCATCACCGGACGTGTGTGTAGAGACCTTTACTTTGAATACAAACATATTGCTCAGCATTCCCACCATCTTTTACAGCCTGAATAGTATGACATTTAAAAGGAACATCATGACTAAGGTGCAGTAAGTGTGCTGGAGTTTGTGGGAAGTGAAGTTCAGAAAGCTGTATGGTCAGCCCAAAGTGTTTGATTGTTTTTTTGATTCCCTGGCTTTTTTCTATTCATCTAAATTCAGCAAATTATACATTTCTATATGCTGTTCATTAATTATACAAATACTGATGCCCACCCACACCTTTATGCTTTGCCCTCTTCACTGTGTTTAATTTAATATCTTCTTTCCTACAAACGTTTTTCCTAACTCTCTCACATCCAGGTCTCAACAATTTACACTCAGCTGTGATTTATAGTTTTCTTGTGCCATTTCCCAGTGATTTATTGAAGCTGTAGCTCAGTGTCCAGAAATCTCACGATATGAGAAGATCTAGAGATTGATTTGGCAACTGGACATTGCTGTTCGCATGTACAGCTTGTTTCTCAAGAGTCATGCTGAGCTGTAAAATGGCCCCCGACTCTTATAGTCCATATGTCAATTGTAAGCAGATTATCTGGGGGGATTTTAAGAAAAGCCTTCATCGAGAAAGGAACATGGTGAGAGTTAAAAGGGATGAAATGAATGCGCAAAATGTATTCATTGTCAGTGAGTTTGTCATTGTTTTTAATATGAAAAACATGTTTGCACACTTTTACATTAAATTGCAATATTTCTTGCTTGTTAAAATAGTCAATAGAATGCAGTTCTATTTCTACTTCTTTTGCCACTTATTCGGGGCCAAGTCTCAGAGGGAGCAGTCTACGCAAGGATGCCCAGATAGGGATCCCCTAGGTCTGCCGGGATGCAATCCCCTCTTTGAAAATCTGCCCCTCATTTTTGAGTGGGTTTGGTTTCACAGTTATCTCCAGACTCTGGTTATCCCTATAACTTTTTCCCTACACTTTTTTTTCTAATACATGTTTTCATTTCCTCTGCATTGATGTGCTTGCCCTCCTTTTGCAAGGTGTCAATTGGCATCTTTTGGGCAGCTGCCAAGTTGTAGAACTAGACTTAGAGACCATTAAAGTCCTTTACAGGTTTTAGTTGATAAGAGTGTGACATATACTTGTTTATAACGTAACAGGACATGTAATGTGCGTGTATATAATAAAACACCCACATCCCCCACAATTGCAGCACCCATAAACGTGTGACTCTTACTGTAAGAGATTTTTGATCTTTGGATTTAGCTTCTCTATGTACATAAAATCTCATAAATATGGAAACTGTAGACAAAAGTATTGGAGAACTTTATTGTGGTGAAAAAGTTCAAAAATCTGATGTAATTATAAAAACAACGCTGTTTACCACATACAAAAACAATCTGCGAATACTCACGTAATTTCTATACTTAGATTAAGTATTATTATACTTTTTATAAGTATAAATTGGCAATTTTTTTGTAATTTGGATATTTTATTCATCTGGTAACTCAAAAACAGAAACGTCACGTCATAAATAATTAAATTTATTGAACAAGTTTAGTCCTTCATTGTAAGGACAGCTGCTGTGAAAAATTAAGTCAGAGAAGAGCAGCTCTTCCTTCTGCTAATCACAAGAGGGCTCAGTCCCACTACAAACGAGGATGCTGGGAAGTATGGTGGAAGATACCTCTACAGAACAGAATATGCTATGTTCTATCTCACCCACTTTTCTGTTTCAAGGGTCAACGATTGCCAGAGCTGAGCTAGACCCTTGCAGCTTCAGTCTGGACTCTAGCCTTAAATCACTGTTGTTATTTCTCATTAGTAAACTTGCTTTGGTAAAAAGCTCTGCTGCTCACTTATGCCTTCAGTGACTTTCTGTGGCTTTGCAAGGAAGTGCACAATGAAGCATCTCATTTAGTGCAGTGTGTGTGGTGTTATAATAGTGTCCGCCGTGTAAGCTCTTCTCTCTGACGCAGATTGGTACCCTGCATTGATGTGTTTCTGTTTCCCTGACAACTGTGTTTGAACTCAGTGAACCACAAGTACACTCAATGACGATTACTTCTCAGTTCGACACTGAAACAACATTCTTGGTGAGATTGAAGACTTTGAGAGGGTGAAATCGAATTTGGAAGCTGCAGGGTGGGAAAATGTCAGAGTGGAAAATTGTTTGCTTTGATACAGTTGTGGGTTTATCTTTATTTTACACATTTTATCTTCATTACCTTTATGAACATGGTATTATTTGGAATGTATAAACATAAAAATGAACTTGTTTCACTTATATCTTCACACTCATATATCTGTGTGACTCAAATCCTTTTTAATAGAATGTAAGTCTCATAACACGTCATTACATTCCTGTTGTTTTACCTCATTCCAGCCCTCCTTGATTATCATTGGTTGATTCTATCCCGCTCACTTTTGTATCCTAAAAGTATAAAATACCTGGTATATCGTATGAATGTAAGTAGTATGGTTAAGGTAAAATAATAGAAGCACTACGTAAGATATTTTAATACATTTTTCCAGCTTGAGCCTGCTGGGTCCTGTACCATGAATGTGGCTTCACAAACTCAGTATCACCAGATTGGTTTCGACTTGACAAAACCAAACATCTTGAATCTGGCTCAGTTGGTACCATGAAGCAGCTCATCAACTTCCTTTGTCACGTCTGGCTTTGACCCTTAAGCTATGTTTAGTTCACAGGAGACTGATGTAGGCACAGAATAATCAATTACGATGAACCTGGAAAAAGCAAATCATTTTATTTCTCTGTGGAGCGGAGGAGCAAGAGATTAAAGTTTAGAAATACGATGAGTTTCAACAGATATTTTGTCTTGTGGTAATACTTTTGTAAGCTTGTTGACAGAAAATTGCTGATTGTGTGAATGCGTAAGTTAAAGAAGCACATTCTGCATTAATGTAAAATCGAGTAAAATGCGTGATATGACACCGGTAGCAAATGTTTTTGGTGCATTAATACCAGTATGTTTTTGCTTTTTAACGTGATGTTAACATGTTAATGGTTCTATTACAAAAAAAGTAAATGCTTATTTGTCTACATACTAAATATATGTTTAGATTTAAAAGATGAATGTCTATAAAATAGTTTTTCCTTCTTTTTTTGGAAGATGTCACCCCAATGCAAAACGATCATGGCAGCAGATGAAGCTCACATTTTGTTTGTGCAGTCGAATTTACTCGCGATTGTAAGCTATTCCGTCTGCGGAGAACCTGTATCTTTCATGCAAATACGTGTCTGAAAAGGGTAAGGGATTTTGTCTGTCCCTAAAAACAATTTCCCTACGAAGTACTTATTGACCAGAAATATCCACAAGATTAAGTGAAGCCAGGGAGAAAAGGTGAAGCCAGTTTAACCAATATTTGTGTGTTATGTCACTTAAGAATTCCTTTTATGATCACTGATTGGACGAATGTAAGCGTGCAAACTGCTCTGGAGCAGGTTAGCCATGTGGCATAAGTAACCAGTGTGAAAATGATTGATTAAATCCTAGATCCTTTCATGATACCAAAAACCCAGGATTGGTACAAACTAATTGTAAACTTAGCAGCCCAGCCAGTTTTTCCGGCTTTATAGTACAGGCCCCAGATGATGTCATGACTCTAAGGAAAAAAGGGGAACGGTGTTAGCTTTCTACAATTGTCATCTAAGACTTGTATCCATTTTATTCATGACAGTCTGATCTTTTCAAATGCTACCCAGCTCGGTTTCTTATGTGATCTTAGGTGGGTACGTATCTGATTTATTTTCATAAGTGACCTGTGTACGAATGGCCAGGTTCGATGTATCTGACTATTTCGTCGTCAAGCCCCATTCAGACTCACTTTATTTCAGTTAAGCGTTGCTGTAGAAGACGGTTCTTCAGTGATTTCGATAAAGGAAAGCACTCAGAGGCATATTTAAAGAGGTACAATGAAGACTGTGTCGTTAAGATTACACAGTAATATTCAGTTTGTCATCACAATCTTCTTCCCTAATATTATTTGATCATAAAAAAGTTTCGCAGATTACACTTTATTCTCTTCAACAAAGCCACAAAACCACTAGTAGAGGGGTCCCATCAATATTTACATCTGTAAACAGCGCAATGCGTCATGCTATGATCTCCTTTTCCGCAATATGCGTTGAGACAGAGGTCAGATCGGAGTCGTAAATTAACAATAATGTGAACACGCATAAAATTTGTCATAAAATCAGAATTGAGCTTGAAGACCCATAATGTGAACGTAGCCTAATGTGTCGTGTCTGTCTGGCGTATAGTTAGACCCCGATTAGGATCTTGATAGGGTTGGCAGGTACAAGTTCAGGTACAAGAGGGGAGGAGATTGGAGGCAGAGAGTATACGGCGGGATAGAAGGAGTGAACAATTCAAGGTAAATCAGGAGAAGAGTGGAGTTGATCTGACAATGTGGTGGTCCTTGCGACTGGTCAGTGATTGGGAGTACTATGTGATTGGGTGATGGGTTCCTCGCTGTGATTGGATGCATTTGAGTTCATCAGAGGGGGATCAGTGACTGGCTCTGTCTCTTGGGACTTGACTGAATTTCTGACAGTAAACCGTTAGGAGCACAATTGACTTCAATAAGTTTCAACTACTTTACTGACTTTAGAGCAGTTTGCCTTATTGAACACAGCCAAATTACTTTTCAGTAAATTTAGATTTTGGTTCAATACTGCTGACACATGATCATTTTGTATTGCCAATGTTTCAGGTTATGTGCTAGCATCTGTTTTTGTTTTAATTTATATTTGTGTCTGTTTCTTTTGTAGCTTCTAGCCTTCATACATCTCAATTGTCATTTGTAGGAGAGGGGGGTGGGGTGGTTCTTATTGTAAAACAACAATAACTACGAAATAGGCTCAGGTAAACCCATGACTTTTATCTTTATGGCTTAGCTTCTCAGTTCCATTTAGTCACAGCATTTAGATCCAGATGTGGGATTCTCCGGTATCATCAAACTTGTATCTTTGACTGTTCACTCCTGACTTTACACTTCCTCCTCCACAGCACTCCTCTTTGCCAAATCACGTCTTCACACCTCCCCTTCAGACGTCTGTCACTCCTCATCCACTTCCTAACAAAACACTGTTCCCAGTGCAGTTCAGCGTCTCAGTATCTGTGTGAAGTTGGAGATTTGGAATTGAGTTTATTTAACTTCTCATATTATCAATGTTTCCAAACATTAACTTTACTGTGTTTAAGCAATTTTTATTCAAAGTTAGTATGATTGTTTCCCCTGACAATATAGATATTTAATTATTTTTTTAAATTCTTCTTATTTTTTTTTTCATTATTCAGTTTTGCACTGACAAGAAAATGATATGCACTTTAAATAATGTAATATACTTTGTGATAAAGTTTTGTGATAATACATACTTAGGTTTAACTGTTGTAAATAAAATGAAACAATTGTTTTCATCACTCATCACCACAACCCCTGAGACTTTTGTTACCAGAATTTGCTCTAACTGTAGGTAGAACAGACATGTAGCTGTACACATGAAACAGAGCATCTTCCTGTAATCCTGTGTTGGGATTACTAGACAATGTTTGCAAGACTGAAGGCAGAGATGTGTGTAGCACATTTCTACCAGAGGAGATTCAATGTCCACATGTGATGTGTGTAACTCACTCACATCATCGCTGGCTGTAGCAAAAGCAATTTTCTTATAAACATTTTTGAGTCCTTGAAATGTGTTGTTCCATTAGCTCCTATACGTGAAAAGAACAAGAACATTTTAGTTTTTCAGTTCATGACTCCTTTAATTAAGCCTTCTATACCTACTGTATGCTTAAGTATTATCAAAGGATGCTAAATATTGCCAAAAAATTAGGATTGGGGTAAGGGTGGAGCAAAGCACAATATAATAAAATATGAACAATTAAAATTTTCCTGTGGTTCAATAATTCTGAAATATGCCAGTCTTTCAACACATTCATAAATCAATGTAAAGCAAAAAAAAATGTTTTAATTTGATGTTGTATGTTTTGTTACAAATTATCTAAAACAATATATTGTTTTTGTACTAGAGAAATGCATATAAAGTTAAAGTGATTGTTTGTCAGATTACTGAAGAGATGTGGGTTCATTTTGCTAGCAAATGTATAAAACATACAATATTCAATCACTACAGAATCGGGTATAAATACCAATCACAGCAGATTGCGTCACGTTAAGAGTTTTGCAGAAATTAGTCACAAAGTGATTTTAGGAGTTGTCAAAATCTGGTAAACATAAATGGGCATTATGTGACATTATATAAGGCATTATATTTTTTACCCTTGACCTGGGGTTGGCGCCTCTCAAAACTCAATAATAAACCTTTAAGTCATGATAGTGGCCCACAAAATAAATTAATTTGCATTATATTGAGTTGGAAAATATTTGACATCTGCAATCTTGTTGCTGTAGTCGTGTCAAATGATGCTTTTTTGCAGGTCAGAGTTCACTCCATCTCAATTTGTTAGATCCAACACCACATTCTATAGGGTTGGGTTTCCAGTGTAGGTGTGTTGCATGCCTTTAAATAGATGATCTGTAGTGTGTCCAGGACATGAGTGCTGAAGACTTCTACATTGGGCATGTTGAGTTTGTGTTTTTGAATATCTGCTAAAGTGGCTAATATATTGTTCTTTATATCACTGTCTGTTTTCATTGGTGCAAAGTTGAATTGTGTTATAGGTTTGTCAAAGGTATGTTACATTGCAACCACTATGGGACTTATTTATACTGTGGTAATTTTTAGGGTTTATTAATTTAATTTAAAGCTAAATGACTTGTCTTAAGCCATAATATGTATAGGTATAATTGACTTCAAAGCATATATGCAGAAAATTAATGAACTGCTACATGTGATTAACACCTTCTGAGATTTAGCTTGAATAATTTAATGGCTGGCTAAGCACAAATCCCTTTGATTCTTCTCACATGTGATTACTGGCTCATCTGCTCTCAGTGGATAAATGTGAACCCTGATGAAAGCTGTTTGTAAACCTTGAAATAACCACACCAAAGCTGGCTAAATTAGTGGAAACATAAAATAGTAAAAAGTGTCTATATGGTAACACTTGATGAATTTGTACAATGGCTAAAAGGGTTACATTGTGTCTGTGACATCACCAACCTTTTGTAGAGTTAATCACTGTAGACCCGTAAAGACTGTGTGGCCTTCAGATTAGCTCAATAACAGTCCATAGAGAGCTTCAAGTAATGGGTTTCCACGGCTGAACAGCTGCTTCCAAGTTATCCAAGTGAAATGCAAATGTCAAATCCAGGGTTATAAGCACGTGGCCCCTGGGGCAGCGAATATGCATTCTCAGAGGTGACAAAATGCAATTCACCCACGTGAGTCTGGGTTTGGTGTTTCCTGGTGAATGTACCTGTCTGACTGCAGATCTCCCATTCCACCACATCCTAAAGATGCTCTATTGCACATGTGTCAAACTCAAGGCCTGCGGGCCAGATGTGTAATCTAATGTGGCGAAAGCCTAAAGCTTAAAGTTCTATAAGAGTGTCTAAAAAAAAAAACCTAAAACGGAAAAAAACAATGCCTCTGGCCCACGGCAACTGTGTTTCCGCATCCATACCCACGAGTGAAACTCCAGAGCTGCCAACTCTCACACATTGAACGTAAGACTCATGCATTTGAGTGATCTCTGACGCCACACCTCCGATTTCTCACAATAAAATAAATTTCAAGATGTGTAATGGGCACAGCAGCTAATAGTTTATCTGTGATCAGTTTCTTGAGCCTGATGATAAAAAAGGATGATCGTTATGCATCATGTTCAGTCTGTGAGAAATTACAAAAATGCTATTTTTCTTTATTCACTTGGACGGTTTGATCCTTCATTAATGGAGTTATGTGGGTTTTCATAAGCTGACAAAAATCAAAAGTATTTATATTAGAACAACAAGCATACAATTATATAACATTAAGGAGTAGTTACATTTATTTTACATTACATTCGATTACATTGTTTTACATTTATAAGTTACATCTGGCCCTTTGAGGGCATCCATTATGCTAATGTGGCCCTCAATGAAAATGAGTTTGACACCCCTGCTCTATTGTATTGAGATTTGATGACTGTGGAGGACAGTTGAGAACAGTGGAGGACGGTGGACTCTTTGTCATGTTCAAGAAACCAGTCTGAGATGATTTATGCTTTATGACTTGGCCCATTATCCTGCTGGATATGGCCATCGGAAGATAGGAACACTGTGGGATGGAAATGGTCAGCAACAATACTCAGGTAGGCTTTGGCATTGACACGATGCTCAGTTGGTAATAATAGGCCCAAAGTGTGCCAAAAAATATCCCCCACTCCATTACACCTGCACCACTAGCCTGAACAGTTGATTGAACGGCGGGATGGATCCATGTTTTCATGTTGTTTTTGCCAAATTCAAACTCATCAGAACAGCCAATGTTTTGCCAATCTTCTATTGTACAATTGACAGGAATTACGACTGCCGTGGTCTTCTTTCGCTGAAGTCCATTCGCCTCAAGGTTTGACGTATTGTGCTTTCCTCGATTGTGAAAGGGATGGTGACATTATGACCAGATTTGGAGTGATCATACTAGGAACTTGTGCTTTGCATTTAACCGATTCAAGTGCACACACATTGCAGTGAATAGACCCACCATGAAAACACCCGAAGCAGCGGGCAATCGTAGTTGTGGTTGTCATCACTCACTCAACATTCAACCCCCTGTGAAACCAGCAACCTTCTGATCACCAGTTTCTTTATCCACTAACTTCTTTTAATGAGTGTTTATTTGAGTTACTGTTGTCTTTCTATCAGCTTGAACCAATCAAGGCCATCTGACCTCTGCCATCAATTAGGCACTTGCGCCCACATAAATACCACTCAGAGGATATTTTCTCTTGTTCTGACCATTCTCTGTAAACCCTAGAGATGTGTGTGTGTGAAAATTCCAGTAGATTAGCAATTTCTGAAGTACAGACCACCCCCTCTGGTGCCAACAACCATGCCACGTCCTTTAAATCACCTTCCTTATCCATTCTGGTGGTCGGTTGATCTGCAGTAGATCGTCTTGCCCATGTCTACAAAGATGGAGTTGCTGCCATGTGATTTGTTGACAGTTGGAAAAGTGTACCTAATTAAGTGGCAGGTGTGTGTAGAACAGCCAGATTTCATTATTTCTACCCATATTGATATTATATAGACCCTGTGGTTTAACAGGAAGGAAGAATATATCAGTGTTTTCCTCTACAGAAAATGTGTTTCTGCTTCGTCACATGCTTTACGCCTTGTTTTCCAATCGCTCTATTTCTACTCTGACACATCACTATCTTTATCCCATGCATCGCTCTGTTTCCCTCACTATTTGCAACATAAAGCATACTTTTTTCTTGGCGCACTCCCTCTCCTACCCCTATTTACTCACCCCTCATGGATTTCTCCCTCTCTCAGTCTCTTTCTCTCATTTCCATATGGCTCTCGGTCTACAGAGATGTGCTCTTCTGTCTGCTAAGCCTATTCGGCATCGAAGGTTCTCTAGATTACCGTTATCCATCAGAGATTTTAGAAACAGAGAGAGTTCTGTTCGGTCCGTCTCTCTCCCTCCTACCCTTCCATTCTCTCCTCACTGCGGGGGGCTCGCAGATCCAAACCAGGTCTGATATGATTCATTCGAGATGAACTTCACCTCTGGGAAGATCCAGCTATGCAATGGAATCTACTTCAGCACATATGTGTATAAGGTAGGTGAGAGGCGGAGACCTTCCCTACCATTGGCTGCTGCTTTTACATGCACAAAGTGTTTCTGAAGGCTGCGTCAGCTGATCCAAGAGTGTCTTGTTAAAGCCGTTTGCCAAAATGAGACTTATTTTGCAGAGTCATTGCAAAATGAACATTCAGAAGCTATTCGACTTGCTTACCTTGTAGGTTTAGGGCGCATTCATTTACTCAAAGCAGAGAAACAGAACACTATTGGTGGCGTATTTAAGCAATTTCTGTTTTTAAGAGATAATTGGCTTGAATTTACTTGTGGAGATCATTAGGCTTTTAACTTAAATCATTCATCTTAAGCCATCTTGACACACAGTAAAAATGAGTAAAAGGATATTACAAAAAAGTACCATTGCTACTTTAGAGCTATAATGTTTATACTAGTTAAAAATGTGTGTTTAAAAGTACCACATGTTTTATAATCTAACAATAACATAGCAAAGAATTGTTTTTTAAATAGATATTGCATTGTTTTTATATAAGGTTCACCAGTGCACACCATCTGGTGTTTTGCCATTTTACAAAATGTGTTTTTAACTGTAAACACTATGTAAAAAACATTTTTTTTATTACGTGGGTAGCACTGTGGCCTTCCAGTTAGAAGGTTGTCAGTTCAAGGCTCACTGATGACCTTCCTTGAAGGAGTTTGCTTGTTTTTCCCGTGCTTGCGTGAGTAATCCTCTGGCTACTCCGGAAAAATATGAACTTGGAAAATGAATGAATTTCAGTACATGGAAAACAATGCCATTTTCAATGGTGATCCACATGAACCTCAACCCACATCCTTCTTGCTTAGTAGAAGCCATGTTGCATGTGCAATATCCAGCACAGAAATTTACACACATTTTTTTTCTTGAATTTCTTTTGAAGTTGAAAAAAAGCCCAGTCACCAGACCTGAACATCATTGATCGTGTCTGGGGTAGGATGAACGAAAAAGCATAGAAGAATTGATGAACTCTGAGAGGCACCTAAGAGTGCCTTCTTTGCTATTCCCTATAACTTCATCAATAAATTGTATGAATCCTTGCCGTTCTTCAAGCTTATGGAAGTCATAAATTAAATATTAAATTTGCTGACAAATTTTTGTATTTGCAGTAAATGTGTTCAATTTCTGTTTAAGCGATAAAAATCTTTTTTTCAGTGAAACAACTTGATTTTCATTGTAAGGTTGTGAATAATTATGTATATATTCATATACAATAACATTTGTGAATGTGTAAATAACTCAACAGAAATCTAACAGTGTCGCAAAGAGTTTAAACCAGGGGGGTTGAGACTATCAACCACTCCCTGTATCTGCTTTGTGTTGCAAAGGTGTTAAAGCGATTACCATCCGCATCTGTGAATACTTTGGTTAACAATGGCGTCTGCCTCTGAAAGATACACCAGATTCGATTACTTTGTCTCTGAGGAACACCATATATGGTCACGTGGTCTCTCAAACATGCTGTCTGATTTACATTTCAACTAGACCCTCCCTTGGGTGTGGACTTGGATCAGGATGGTATTTGAGGAAGAACGCAAGAGGAGCTCGCGGTCTGTTTGTCTCTGAACATACCCATGATCTGGAAGGCTTAGAGTCTTTCCAGATCATGTAGTCTTGGTCTGTTTGTCTCTGAACATACCCATGATCTGGAAGGCTTAGAGTCTTTCCAGATCATGTAGTCTTGGTCTGTTTGTCTCTGAACATACCCATGATCTGGAAGGCTTAGAGCCTTTCCGGATCATGTAGTCTTGGTCTGTTTGTCTCTGAACATACCCATGATCTGGAGGGCTTAGAGCCTTTCCAGATCATGTAGTCTTGGTCTGTTTGTCTCTGAACATACCCATGATCTGGAAGGCTTAGAGTCTTTCCAGATCATGTAGTCTTGGTCTGTTTGTCTCTGAACATACCCATGATCTGGAAGGCTTAGAGTCTTTCCAGATCATGTAGTCTTTGCTGTTCGTCTATGATAAGCCCGTGATCTGGGAGGCTTAGAGCCTTTTCAGATCATGTAGCCTCTACTATTGTTTCACCTTTTTCCTGTGTAACTAAGTGTTTGTTAATAAATGAGATGTTCAATCTTGTCAATAGTTACTCTCTAATCACTTTCTAAAATAATGGTAAATGCTAAGAACTAAAGTATCACTTTATGTAACAAAGGTTTAAAGGGTTAATTATAACGAGTGAGTGCATTTCTCTAATTATTAACAATTATTAATACATAGTTTACTATAGCTTTAATCAAAGCTTATGATAAAGGTAAACAATAACCTTCTTATTAAAATATGGAGTCAGATTAAAGTTAAATTCAATAATTAAAGTTCCCGCAAGCTCTGAAAGACAGAACACGGCTGAAAACCTTCATCCATGGTTGAAACCCGTTTTTGGATCAACCCATGGACCAGCCTTACAGTTGGTGACCCCGACGTGATCTCCCATGAGAACGGCGAGTATCTTTTTAGAGCCACAAAACTGCGGAAAACAACTTTACCTGGAACAAGGATTGAGTTTCTACTTCTCTGCTGCCTGGGGTGAGTCAATGTCTCTTTGCTTGATGTTACAGATAAATGCATGCAGTATCTTCATTAATAGAATGAGTCGAAATACTCATATTTAGACCGGAGACCGTAGAAATCCGGCAGAGTAAGATTTATCTATGAAACATGGCTTTTCAAGAGCAGTACCACAACAGTGCAGATCAAGAGATTATGGAAACTCTCTCCTTACAAACAAAAGAACTCCTCATGAATCTAAAATCGAAAGGTTTAAATCTTCAGTGGAGCAATAATGAGATTTTATCATGGTATTTGGCTAAAGGCAAGGGATTAATGTGTAAGAGGAAATACCGAAAGATACCCACTGCCATGGTCTATCTACTTCGTAGAAATGACCTCGAAACAGTAGCCAATAATGAATCTGTGATATTTAACATCAGAGAAATTGAGAAAATGCGATCTGAAGAGCTCCAGAAACTTAGAGCTAAAGTGGATACACTCAAATATGAACACCGTGCATGGCTGAGACAGAGAGAAGAAATGATGGTTAAAATTAATCTTTTACAAGAGAAACTGAAAAAGAAGCATCACTATATCTCTGCCCTTGAAGAGTATTTTAGCAGCACTGGTTTCCCAGTCGCTGCTGTAAAACAAGCAGCACGGAACGACGCGAGTGATTCCGAAAGAGAAAATGCTCAGTTTGATGATGATGAGAGTTCTGTACTGATCAGAAATGCAAGGAGGGAAACTTGTAACCAAGATCCCATCCAGACGAGAGCAAAACTGAACAAAGTTTCATCCGAATCGGCAAGAGTCGCTGTTCTAAAAACAATTAGAGCCGCGGACGATAACCTAACCACCATTAGCCGCCCTTTGTCATGTGATGAATGCCTTAAGCACAAAGAGATTGTGGGAATGCTTCCTAGAAAAGGGCCTTTCCAGCCATACTGGGAAAACTTGATGCTGCAAGCCTCAGCTTTTCAATTAGAAACCCGGGATGTATGGCAGATAGCACTCATCACAATCCCAGAAGAACTTATGTCGCAGTTAACCCCTGAGATGAAGTCCGGCAGTATCGTAATGCGCAGAAACACTGAGAGTGATGAAGCGATATATGACCGACTTAAACAGGCATTAATAGATCTAAGGGGGCCGACGCCGACAGACTGGGGCAGAATTCTGGATGTTAAACAAGAGAACAGTGAACCGTTTGAAACATTTGCTGAAAGACTATGGGTCAATTACAAAGAGTATTCTGGTTTAGGAAATGCCAACAGAGAGCAAGAACCATTACTACAGCTCTTAGTAAACCATGCTGGCATCCCAGTTCAAAATGCACTTTTAAATGGTGGAGACCCGGCCGAACACACCTTTCAAGGCATAGTAGACTGGGCCTCAAGAATTGAAAGTAAATGGAGATCTGGATCCAACAACATAGCATCAGCTCAATGGTCCACTGAAGACCCAGGCACAAGATGCCATTCGACTCATTGGTGTCTCTTTTGTAAACGACATAACCATACAGTTAAAGCCTGCAGAAGAAGACAAATGAGACGCTTTCACTGAGATGCTTTTAAATGTAAATGCACCCCAAGAACCCCCCCAGGGTCTAACCCCTGTGGTCCAACATCCACTATCACAGAGCTATTAACAACCAGTCTCAATGTCTACAGAACAATAAACTCTAGATGTAGAAAGACTTTTAATCTTAAGTAAATTAATATCAGGCACACAACGGGTTATTTAGTCAGTCATAAAAGGATTTAGGTACTGTTACATGCCCAGTATTACCAATCAAAACTGATCCACAAATTTTGAGTTATTTAAACTTTTATTGTTTTTATATTTAACTAGCCATTATTACTTAATTCTAAAGAGGCTTAGCAGCCCATATAGAGATGATGTAATAATAAGGTAGAATTCAAAGTAGATTGACTCAGATCAAAGGTTTGTTACACATTTCAACAAATGCTGAAACGATTAGTTAAACCTCTGATTATTGTTGGGATTGATTAAGTTGTACGTAATTAGAACAAATTACGGGAAGATATTCTTCATAACCTCTGATTAATGACTAAACAATATTCAAGTTGTACGTAGTGAATCTATGGAACTAAAATGTTTCATGGCATTTGTAATAAATTGTGACCATTCCTTTCTTGACTGGATTCCTGAAATAACCTATTTACATTATATGCTTTTGTTGTATCATAAATGTTACCGCAAGTGTCCTCGTGCAGGTTAAATATAGATTAATGGTTCTAATTTAACATGGACACAGTAGAATGATTCTCTTTCTGGGAAGGCTCGTAGGATTAAATTTCCGCCTGGGTTCGACTAGATCCAGGTAGGGTCACCTTCCTTATAGTTAATTTATATTGAATCTGTTCTGACTAAGGGTGCATGGTTCTCCATGGAATAACTAGTCTTATCTCAGAGGTAGTCGACTCTGGTGAAAGAGGTTATTACCTCTGGTCAGAATGGAGGTTAGACTTAACTATTAAACAGATTGATTATCAGTGAGCCATAACTGTAACGGCTTGTGATCGTAGGGGCTTGACCGACCGGCAAGACCACCTTAAGCGACATTACTCTGAACCCTAAGCAATGAGTAGATAAGACTAAATCTAAAAGTCAGGAATCAACGTGATTTCTAAATCACTAAAAGTAACATCAAAATAGATTCTAAAACAGAAGTAAAACATTAAAAGTTAGATAAAAGCAGCAATAACTCAAATAAACGGAGTCAGATTTAAATGTAATATATTCACAATAAGAGACCATAATCCATATTAACTAAACAATAACACTTTCAGGATCCAATCACTTTGTTCATAAAATGTAACTTTAACTACAAATACAGCTCTGACTGTTTCCTAGTCAACTCCAAAATCCATCTTTGAGTTGACAGATTAAATTGTCAAGTTTGCATCAATACATAATGATCTATAAATCTATCTATTGTGATTATGAGTCCTCCAGCTCAGTGCCAAAAGGGGAGGGGTTGCTAGCATTTGGTTGCTAGCATTTGTCTTTTTGGCACTAGC